>SNQJ01S0234380.1:0-13971 GCA_010110895.2 Picea sitchensis
TTAGATAAAACAAGATGAACACTTGTATATATACTTTAGTGAATTTATGTTTGGGTTTTATTTTTTAATATAAAATTTAAATTGAAATATGCATGAGAATCTATCAACATTGATGATGAGACATTAGAAAATGTTGATACTGAAAAATTTGGGAAGAAAAAAGCTAAGCATTATATAAGATATCAAACTAAGAATATGTATAATACTTTTTTCAAAGATGAATCACTAACAGTATAAGCTCAACTTTTACTATGTCTAATAAAGTCAAGAAAGTTAAAATAAGCTACATCATTATTAGGTATTCAAAAGTCAATAAAAGATACAAAGGTGAAACAGAATGTCTTTGACAATATAACTAGTGTATTAAAAGATTTTGGAAAATCTCAAAAAAAAGATGTTAGTGTTGCACATAGAGCGATACAAACAACAGTTGTTTCATCTAGCAATATAAAAGATCATTTGACACGACACATGGCAAAAATAATAGGAACGCCAAGAAAAATATTTCACAAACATAGAAAATTTCGATTGCAAATAGAAGCAAATGATGAACTGACTTGTTGGACAGTGATTTATAGACAACCCTACAAAGATAGACTTGCAAAAAGTGTTAAAGAATTGGCCCATAATTGTTGGTTGGAAGAATCACGTGTTTCACCACATACAAAGGATGTGTTGTGATGAAGAATAGCACGAAAAAAATATGAAGAACATCCAAAACATATATTGCCAATGACACAAATAGAATTGTTCAATAAGTTCAAAGAAGAACACAAAGAAGTTAAAATTTCCATCAATACATTTGTGCAACAAAAACCATGGTTTGTTAGACCCATCACTGTTCGAGAAACTTGTTGTTGTCGTTATCATGTGGAATTTGAGTTGTATTACGGCACTTTTTTTCATTTTGGTAAACGTTTATGGCCAATTTCACCTCCTCCTTCCACATTCCGTGCTTTTATATCTGAAATTCTATGTGAAAGAGAAAGTGATGATTTATTTTACAAACAAAAATGTGTTGGTGAAAAGAAATGTGATCATTGTGGAAATATAAGTTTGTTTCACTCAAAGTATCATATTGATATGAATGATCAATCATTTTCTAATATAAAAGTCAATTGGAAGAGATATGAATATATATATACAACACAAATCCACATTCTTCAAATGTTATTTCCAAAAGGATTGATTTGAGAGTAGATAAAATCTGTGTGATAGATTTTTTGAAGAAGTTTGAGGAAGAAATTTATAAATACACCAAGCATTCACATAGATCTCAATGGAAAGACCTACAATTCAAACAATACCGTGAAGTGTTTCCACCAGGGTTAATTTTGTCTGTAGTTGATTTTGCAGAGAATCACACGTTCACTGCACAAAAATACAGAGTGAATATTATCATTTTGATCAAGTCACGATATTTGTCCACATTCTATATAGACATGCTCAATGGAGTCTTGATAACATAGAAAGAACTAACGACAATTGACATGTGATTAAAGAATATCACTTTTATATAAGTGATGATCGAGCACACGACACACATTATGTACAACATTGTTTTGATAAATTTTATGATTCATTGAAAGAACGCAAAATCATATTTGATTGACATTGGATATGGTCATATGGGTGTGTGGGTCAGTTCAAATATTCACAATCATTGTATTGGTTATGTCTTCTTCATAAAAAATCAAACATTACACATTGTAGAATTTTTTTTGAGACTAGTCATGGAAAAGGAGAGCACGATGGTGCAGGGGCATGTGTAAAACAAGCACTTCGAAGGTATCAGATGAACCCTCATGTCGATCGATTTGAATCCGCTAAACAAGTTTTTGAATGGTGCAAAATGGTTCTAAGCCATGAATATAATCCGTCAAGGGATGTGCGCAGGTTTGTCTATATATACATGTTACACATGTACATAGGATATTTTTATTTGAACGTGTTCAAATTTATATTCAATCTTCAATCATTTTCTTGAGAGATTTCAAGTTAACAAGTTCTTATCTTGTGCAGGTTTTTTTTGGTATGTTGGAATCAAAGATGTAAATAGATCAATCCCATATGATGCCAGTATAATACATGGGAAACGAAAAATACATTCAGTTAAAACAAAACATTATCAAAATGTGTTTGCATTTGATAGAAGAAATGAGTCTTGATTTTGTTTAGTTTTCATAGAGGACACATAATCCATAGATATTTGCGAAAACGAAAATGCAGAATATGTTAAAGCTCCGAGACATACTGAACTTAATGTAAAAGAGAAAATGCCACTTGCAAGCTCAGAGGAGATGGAATCAAATGAAACTATAGTGTCATTTAATGGCGATAGAGTTTCTGATCTTGTTAGAGAAGGTATTTTTTATGTTTAATTTTTTTCAAATAACTTGTAGACATACTTGTGTGATAATCTAACATGAACTATTTGTTGTCCAGTATATCCAATTATTTGCAGGAGATGTCTTTTCCATGGTTTCTCCTGTAGACAACACTAAAAACATGAAATATTATTTGATGCGATGCACAGAATAAAAGATGAGGCTATTAGAATATTTTGATGATAACGGTTTCATATATGAAAGATGATGCATTATATTGAAAGGATAATTTTTTCAAGAATCCCATCAAATTGATACTCATGTTAACTTTCAAGACTACCAGTCACATGTCAAAAGTTGTCAATATAGTCATTTGGTATGTACAACATGCATAAAGTCAATAAAAGTTCAATAAATAAAAACAAAAAAGTTAGAAAATGGAAAATGTTCAAAGTCGATCATGAACGAATAATTGAAGATGGAATACCATTATTATCTCTTTAAACAAGTGACGCATGTGCATTCCAGAATTTTTTATTTTGCATTGAAAGTACATGTATTTATGAATATCTAGGATTCTAGAATCATTTCGAGTTTAGTTTACTTTCATGGTCCATTCAATTAATAAAAGTTGTATTTCCCATGAATTATAAATTTTACCAAACCTTATTTACAATTTCAAGGAACCTAAATTGACCTATACTTTGGATGATTATGCTTTAATCCTACAAATTATCCAAATCATATACACAAATCCTTTAATACATGTAACTAATTTACTACATATAGGATAAATGCATTCATTATTTGCAATTTGATTGTTCAATGTTTTTTCAGATGAAGAAGATAACTTCATATCAAAACTAGGACCCATTTCCATGTCATTATAAAAGACTATTGATGGCTTAGAAAAACTTTCAATTCTGATAATTTTTAATATCAATATAATTTTTAATGAAGATTGCTTACTTATATTAAATTTGATGACTTGTTTTGACTATTTTCAACCATATTTCCAAATCAAACAAAATTTAAATTATATGTGAGAAACTATAATTTTTATTTCACATTTTCTTGAATATTTCATTATGAAATTTCATAAGAAACTATTAAATTTGAAGAACTATAAAATTTAATTTTTATTTCACATTTTCTTGAATATTTCATTGTGAAATTTCATAAGAAACTATAAAATTTGATGGTTTTTTTTTAAATCAAGAAAATAGTATATTGAAATTATTTCATCCAATATTTTATATAAATAAACATAGTGCAAGTAAAATCAAGACAAGACAAAATATTACATGAGTAATCTCAATATCTCTTCTATCTCTTCTTGTGCTTTTCGTAGCTATTGTTATCATCTTTGTAGTTTTCTCATAGTTGTTTGTATGAGAAAGAAGGTGAATTCAAATACCATTAAACCTTTCATTGAGATGTTGATGTAAATTGAGATTTTGATGTAAATGTGAGACCATGTCTCTCTGAAAATATCGAAATGATAAAGACCATGTAAATGTCCTAGGTTCAAATTCAAGTGTCTGTAGAGCCCCTTGTGTGTGTCTCTCTTACTTTGTAATATTTATAGTGTCTTGCTTCATTCTTCCATTTGTTCAAGTGATTCTTTCTTTTTATGTCTTCTAACCCATTCTTACACTAATTTTTTTAGTACTTCCTTTTTTTTTATGCAAAAAGAACAATTTCACTGTTATTCTATTAGAATCAAATGATTTTTTTTGTTACATATGGATCTAGAAAGTGATGATAAAAAAAGATCTGTAGTTTTTTCTTCCTTCCACATTTTTACATTGTAGTAAAGTTATAAAAAGTCATCTAGTGTCATATACAAAATTATTCAAAAAACAGACATCTGTAAAGAACCAAGCTAGAAAATGTAAAAAAAAAGTGTACATACAACAGTTCCTATAACAACCCCTCTGTTATGACAACAAGTAACGATATATAAATGATATTTTTATTTGATTTTATTATGCATTAGAAAATTAAAAATGTCATGACATTATTAATAACACCGTTTTTAATGACGCAAGAGAATCAAAGTACTCAATCAATCATACAATAACATCACCTTAAAATTAAATGACAACAGAACAAAGTTTCTCTTAGAAAATAAATAGATAAAAGCATATACCATTGCAGATGGAAAGGAACTGGTGGAGATCATTATTGATGGCTCGCTTGAAGTCTTCCAAGGATTAGTGACAATATGGACTATCACTAACAATATGTGGAAATACTCTCGACATAAATTTCATCAAAATATCAATTCTAGAGTCCACTCTTACTACCTTAAGCGGATTGATGAGTTGGTTGTCAAGAGTAGAGGTTCACATTCACTTACCTTTAGTCTAAGGGTCTGGATCTACCTCCTAGCACAAGTTGAAGTCTTGAATATGTTGTTAGGATTTTAAATTTCTTAAGAGGGAGCAATTAAAGACGTGTAAGATAATCGAGTTAATGGTGATTATAGATCTCATGAGTTTGAAGGTAATTTTAGGGAGCGTCTTGTATCATGTCTAAATTGAGAAATCATCAATGAATAATCGAAATTATAAAATTAAAGTAGGAACCTCTATATCCCAAAATGACTAGGCGCGTTATTCTTTATTATAAATAAATCTAGAATGGAACATGTGAGTTCCCTTAAAGGCAATAATCAATGATTAAAACATCCCATAAAAGTCCTTCAAATCAAGCTTGCTAAATTTCTATTCTTATACACAAGGTAACGATTGACATTTATCTATTACAATATTTTTCCACTCCCCCCTTCTCACGCATTAATCACCGTCAACGTCCATCACTAGCTTCAATGTCATTAATCTTATCCCATTAATGTCCTTTTACTGAACGGTATTCTCATGATACATTGTTGAACAAAACTTCACTGCTTGGTTGACCTTTACAAGGATTATGATTAAAGTGAAAGGGTAACAGAGATCAGATTCAATGAAGTCACTGACGGGTTCAAATCAAATTATTCCCGGTTAAGAGATGGCAAGAAACGACCATGGAAATAGTTAACATCATTCTGTAGGTCAGAAAGTATCATATAACTTCAGGACTGCAGCGATTCTAGCCAACTGAAATCTCGAAGGGAAAAGCAATTAGTTGTTGGGCGAATAGATTACCGATCATGGACCTTCGACCTTCAAATGCCCAAGAGAAATAATTATGAATGTTTCAATACGAAACTCCATCTCCGATATTTCTGGGATCTTTAACTCCAGTTTAAAAGTTTGGGCGAGAACTAGAGGACTCAAAAATACAGGCGTGAAGGACGGATTCCAACACTTCTGCCTGCGTTTTGTTAAAGGTATTTTTGGCCAAAAAAAATACATTCAGAGGGGAGGACGTGTAGATTTGTCATCCATGAGGGGAGGACATTCCGCCTTAACCCCACTGGTTAGGCTTGCGCTTAGAGTAATGAGTGTTGGGTGAATGGATCTATAATGGATCTCTTCGTGTATTCAAGGAACGCTGCCATTGCGAGTCAAGGAATTCTATGACGGATTTATCAACTAATAAACACAAAAAACTTCAGGGTCGCCCCAAAAAGTGGCTGAGCAAAAATATGAGTTCGTTGTGGGATAAATTCGTTGACTATACCATCATTTCCATTATTATTTTAAAATAAAAACGTTGGCAACACAACAACAATTACAATGCTTTCATAAATTCGTTGTCCGCCAGTGACATCACGGGCTAAAAACATTACCGTTGACTATCATTGATATACTGTCTAACATATATAAACTTCTTGTCTTCTAAATATACAAATTGTTGTCTATTAAAATCGCCATCCATTAATGTTGTTACATTACCGCTATCCATTCCATTCTAAGATCGCTATTAACCATGATTCACTGTCGGTAAAATAAATGATAATGCTTGCTATAAATTAAATAAATCACTGTCTATAAATTACAAAAATCGTTGGGTAAGTATTACAAAAATCGTTGTCTCTTATTAAGTTGCTTCCTATCAGTAAATTCCCTGTCTAGCATTAAAAGGAGGAGTTGTCTAGCATTTAAAAGGGAAGCTTTGTCTAAATATATGTTGTCTTTTATCACATGACACCTGTTGTATATTAAATATAAAAAATTCGCTGTAAATATATGTATTGCTGAGTTAAAACGATATGTTGTTGTTGTCTATTTAAGTCATGTGTTCGTTATCCAATACATTTCCACTAAATCCTATATAAATTCAATGTCAACTATATTGCAGATAACAAATATAAAAATGCAGTCAATATATATGTAAGTTGTCAACTGTAATGACATCATCAATATAAAAACCCAGTCCATGATGTGGCAATCCAAAATATTAATTCTCTATCAAAAGAGAACGCAGACGTATAACCACTAATATAAGACAAGAAGGATATATAATAACGCAGCTATATAATTGCTGTCCCAAATCGCAGGTATAATAAATCGCTATCAATAAATAAAAGAAATTCGCAAGTTAAGAATTTCGCAAGTCAATAAAATGGCAATCAATAAAAGAAAAACACCTCCATATAAAATCGTTGTGTAATAAAAATTCGATTCACATTGATTCATATTCATTCAAAGGGTAAATTTGTTTCCTATCAAGGTATGATTGCACTGAGTTTTATCATAATAAATCACAAGAATAAAGTGCAGAGATAATCAACAAAATCACAGAGATACTTAGCACAAGAAGGTGCAAAGACAATCTTTCAGCCATGAATCGATCAAATGTAGAGATAAGTAAGGGGTAGGCAGCTGGGCAAAAATTATCCATCACTTATCATCCATGCCCAGAAAAGTAGGGCATTAAAATCTATAGGTATTTAAACACCGAAGTGACGACCATCGATTCGGCTCTTGGCCGATTGCTCAGGATTGACTGATGACCTAGAGATAAGGGAGGAAGATAAATCACAATCTCTTTATAATAATCAATAAAACCCATACCGATAAGTTAATGAAATCAGAAGTTGGGTTTGCCAAAGGAAATCCATCAGAAAAAAAACAAGCAAGGGGATTACAATACCGTAGGAAAGAAGGTGCAAGACAATGCATGGAAATGAAATCTTAAACCGAGCATAGAGAAATAACATGAGTAAATTTAATTTCATTGCAAGTAACAATTAAACTGGTGTACCTTAGCCAAACGTGACTGCTCAGTAGTTTTTGTCCTGCACGCGCTCTGTCCATCTTCTGCTTGTCGACCGATGTGACCTAACCTATACCTCCCAGACAACGCTAGGGGTACTCTTCTTCCCCCTAAGCTCCCCGAGTCGCAAAGAAGCCATGCACACTATACCAGAGAACACATAGCACCCAGATCGCCTCACAATGTCGAGCTAGCACTCGTTACCCAAGTTGGGTATCCCAAATCCCACAAGAGAAGCTGAGTCAAGACAAAACTTCAGCAGCGTAATGTTATGCATAAATATCCGATCCATACTCCTCCTCATCCATCCCTTTTATAGAGTTTTTAAGTGATTTCTTTCCCAAATTCCCATTTAATTTATTTTTCATTCATTTAATGAGAAAAACTTCCCCCGTACACATGTCACCCATCCCCCTAGTTGCACCAAAAATAAATTTCATTAATTATTTAATTATTCCTATTTCTCTCACCCACCTAAAAACATTCCTAAAAACGCTCCTTGGTGTCCCAACATTCCCTTACAAATCTTAAATGACTTATGCCTTACTAAATTCCTAGTCGAGTTCATAATTAGAAAGTTCTTAACGACAAGATTCCTTACTAAGTTAGACATTCAACTTTTTCCTTAAGTTTCCATTTTTCTTTGTGTTTTCCCTTTTTCCTTTAATTTTCTATTTCTTTTAAGTTCCCCTCTTTTTCCTTTTTAACTAAAACTCAATTTAGCAAGGGTAGAAAACAACCATTTACCCCTTTTTATTTTTCATTAAAAATTAAATTAGCATATGTAAATAAAACAATCATTTCACTTTTAAAATTTTAATCCCCCATTGTAATTTGATTTTAATAATTTAATTGAATTTCTTACCCCCTTCTTGTTACATGTTTAATTATGATAATTATTTTTGACCACAAGTGTTACTTAGACGTAGATTTTAATTTCGCTAGGCTGGGTGACATTTTTATTAGGGAATTTGCTTTTAAAACTTACTTATCACAACATTCATTTTAAGACCGACTAGGACGCACTAGGTGCTCCAAGGGTGCCACTCCCCTTTTGTCATTTTCCTTGCATGACATGCCCTTCAGGATGCACTACATGCTCCAAGGGTGCCACTTGCCTCTTTCTATTTTCCTTGCATGATGTGCCTTTTAGTATGCACTACGTGCTCCAAAGGTGCCATTCACCTCTTGACTGAATTGGTAGACATCAAAAACCCCTGGAGTCAATACTACGCCAGGTGATATTGTGGGAGACTAAGAGCCTCTAAGTAATAAGGCCCCTTCCTTATTGCATGCCCCTTAGAGTCATTGTGAGTGACTGTCGCAGTCTTCCCTCATGGCATCGTGGGTCTTATCGAACTAGGTAATCATTAACCTATAGTTCAAGCCACGACAGGAGTGATAGTAGGCTGTGGCAGGGATGATGTACACACCTCTCCCTCAAAGTCTCTAGTTGTCGTGTGTGACCCCTATACTCCACATGGGAGTCTGGTCGACAAGATATCATCAGCCTGCATCATCAACGAATCATGTCAGTAATAATAATCTATCATCATAACATCTAATCAGATGTACCTATGTCATATCAACAACAATCAACCCAACAATCGAGTCCCTGACTCGATCTAGAGTCCAAGGGGTTTCATCGATGCCTCTGCATCCTCAATGTCCAAATTCCTACACACTCAGGAGAACCCAGTCAATATCACCTCTCTATGTCAATACAACAAAATAACATATCACCATATCCATAATGCTTCATAATCATAATCAAACGGTCAATAGTATAATAATACAGATCACTTGCAAGAAAGTGTCCTCAAAGAATAAGTTCGCTCAGTGCGCGGAGGAGAGGGATGTTACATACACCTCCTCCTGGTTTAAAATTCATCCTGAAGTTTCACAGTATGTAAGTGCTGATAAAAGTGTATCACAATATCATAAGTCTATCTATCGAAAAAAAATGGAAACTGGTGGAGCATATCATATGCGTCCTCCCAGATCACCGAGTGCAGACTATATTTGTCCCACTGGACCTTGACCTGATCTACTGTTCAACGCCATAGTTGTCGAATGTGATGGTCTAGGGTGTGTATTGGCTCAGTCGTGAGCACACCTACATCCGATACATGCAAGGTACTTGAGTCAAAACACGTGTAGGATCAATAACATAATGTCTCAACGAAGACGTGAAAGACATCATGGATACGCTTGAAGGATCAGGCAAGGATAGTCAATAGGCCATGGGCCTTCTCATTTCCACAATATCACAGGATCCCCCGAACCTAAGAGTGAGTTTAGCACCCTTTCTAAATTGGATTGAACTCTTATGTGGTTTCACCCGCAAGAAGACTCGATCACTAACTTTATATCTATGATCGACACGACGTGCATCAGCATAACTCTTCTGTCGACCTTATGATTCCTTTATCCTTTGTCTTATTGTTTTCATTTGATATTCAATTTCTTGGATCACTTTAGGTCCAACCAAGACCCTATCCTCAAGTCGATCCCAAACTCAAAGGTGTCTATCATGGTCACCTGTAAAGAAACTAGAAAAGCGCCATATTAATGGTGCTTTGATAACGGTTGTTATATGAGAATTCTACTAGTGACAAGAATTCTTCCCAACGCTTATGTTGGTCCATGACGTACATACGCAACATGTCCTCCAATATTTTGTTTGTTCGTTCGGTCTTCTCGTCTATCTCTGGGCAACACACAGTAATGAAGTTAAGTTGGGTTCCCAAGGCCTCTTGGAAACTAGTCCAAAATCATCCAGTAAACACCGATCCTTGATCAGATATAATCCTCTTAAGCTTTCCATGCAACCTCACAATCTCATTGATGAAAACTCTAGCTATGTCAGGTGCCTGATACGTCATACACACAGGAATAAAATGAGAAATCTTCATCAGAGTGTCGACTACCACAAAAATCGAGTCATGTCTCCTTGCCTTCAGTGGTAATCCAACAATTAAATCCATCGAAATAACCTCCCATTTCGATTCCAAAATAACGCGTGGCTGCAGTAATCCTATTGGATGCCTATATTCATCCTTCACTTGCTGACATTCTAGACATCTTGCCACGTAGTTGACTATGTCTGCCTTCTTTCCTTTCTAGAAGAACAAGGGTTTAAGGTATGCCCTCATCTTCATGACTCCCGAGTGAGCCATGCACACTACTCTATGAGCCTCATTTAGGATCAAACTTCTCAACCTGTCATTGGGTGTTATGTAAATTAAACCTTTAATCTCAATGATCCATCGTTGTTCATAGTAAATCCTTCAAATTTTGGTACCATCATTTTGTTTTGTCTGATAAAATCCTCGACCTCTTTGAACCCGTCATCATCACGTTGTAAAGTTAGAATCATTTCACGTGGATTCGTCTGAAGATGCAATCACCAAAAATATGCGTGGTCTCTGACTCAACACATCCACCGCTCTATTCACTGTCCCTTTTATGTAAGAAATCTCGAAATCATGCTCGCATAACAATTCTGACAAACGTTGTTGTCGTGCATTCAAGTTGCTTTGCATAAAGATGTGTTGTAGTCCACAGTGGTGCATTTTTAGTTCAATCTCCATCCAATAAGGTAGTGTCTCCAAAACTCTCTAGGCATAAAAAATGGCTAAAAAATCCAAATATTGCGTCGCATAGTTCCCCTGATGCCTTCTCAACCTTCTCGAGATGTAAGAGATCACTCAATCTTCTTGCATCAATACTCCACCTAAGCCTTCTTGCATGCGTCGGTGCATACCAAGAAGTACGCGTCCATGTTGGGGAACTTTAGTATCGATGTCATTTTTCAACAACTCCTTGAGCCTCCGAAATGCTTTCATGCATTTATCGATCCAATAAAACTTCTTGTTCTTCTTCTACAATTCCGTAATTGGATTTGCTATCTTAGAAAAACCTTCGACAGACCGTCGATAATATCCTGCTAAACCCATGAAGTTATTCTCTTCCGGGACATTTTTCGGCGTAGAAAATTCCATAATAGCCTCGACCTTTGTTGGATCCACGACGATACCTTCGCTGGAGATGACATGCCCTTTAGACAATTAGACAATTTAGATTGATAAAAAATTGGATTGATAAAAATGAACATTTAGACAATTTCCCATACAATTTGTTCTCTTGCAGACACTGTAATACCAAGTGCAAGTGCTCGTCATGCTCTTCCAATGTCCGAGAGTAAATCAAAATATCATCGATGAATACTTGGATGAACTTGTCCAAGTATTCACGGAACACCCCGTTCATCAAACTTTTATACACCCCAGGGAGGTTTGTCAGTCCAAAAGGTAAAATGATAAAATTGAATATCCAAGTCTTATCTTAAAGGCGGTCTTGGGGATGTCATACTCCTTGATCCATAACTGGTGATACCATGATCTCAAGTCGATCTTTGAAACACTGTAACACCTTTAATTTGATCAAACAGATCATTAATCCTTGGCAACAGATATTGATTCTTGATCGTTGCCTTGTCCAATTAATGATAGTCAATGTAGAGTCTCCACGACCCATCCTTATTTCGAATGAAAATAATAGATGGACCTCATGGTGACACACCGGGACGTATAAGTCCCAGGTCCAACAATGTGTTCAGTTGCATTTTCAACCCTTGTAACTCTAGAGTTGACATCTGATAAGGAGTTCTTGTTATCGGTTCAGTCCCCAGTTTTAGGTCTATGGTAAATTCCAATTCCCTCTTCGATAGCATCCCAGGTAACTCCTCAGAGAAGAATTCCACAAAATCTCTCACCACCGGAAGGTGTTCTATACCTTTCGTGGCTCCCTTCTCGTTTAATGCAAGGATCGCATAAAGCTTACATCCCTTTCGCAAGCTCTTCCGTAGCGGTAAGGAAGAGATGAACCTCACGAAACTCTCTAGTTTTGAACTACAATCACGTGTATCTGTCCCTCATCATTGATCAAGATCAATTGTTTCATCTTACAGTTGAGTATTGCCTCATGCGATTCTAACCAGTCCATACTGATCATGATGTTATAAGATCCTAAGATCGTAACGCACAGGTTGGCCATGGTGACAAACTCTCCTGGGTTAAGGCTACAACCCATAACCTTCCGTCCAACCTTCTGTTTGTCTCCTGAAGCCATCTCTACAAAGCTAAACTTATCATGTTCGACCACCTTTACCTTAATTCTCTTTAGCATTGGACTAGAAATGAAACACTCGGTAGCACTAGGATCTATCAAAATAATACAGGTCTGGTCAGTGACGATAAAGAGTTCGTTGTTGAGGCACTGGTCATCGAGGTGTAGTGAGAGTGGATCCTCTCCAGAAATCATGATATCCTGGTGAAAGTCTAGCTGGTGTCTGATGCTGCTGCACACTAGACGACACCTAACCCACTGGTCTTGCTGGAGTCCAACTCTGAACCTCGTTGATAATATCCTCCTCTAATATGAGGGCCTTCTGGATGGCATAATGAAAGGTCTGAGGCATCCAAATCCTAACCTTTGCACATATGCTGACATTAGAGATGGTGAATCAATGCCTCTGACAATCTCTGGAAGGACTTGGTCAGACCATCATCATCTATTACAACAATCAGATCCAGCCCAAGGGCATGTTATTCCCCCTTGAGGTTTAGACTCCGAGGGTATGGGCACTTTTGGAGGTGTCACACCTCCTTCCATGACACCACGTTGTGAACCTTTGAGGTGTTCTCTAATCGATATCACCGCAGGGACACATTAAAGTTTAAATAACACTAGTTTATTACTCAAGGGTTTACCGTTGTGGAAATCATGGCGATCCACAGTCGTAGGGTTGAACCCGCTCTGATACCATATGTAACGACCCCTATGTTATGACAACAAGTAACGATATATAAATGGTAAATTTATTTTTATTTTTCTATGCATTAGAAAAATAAAAGCCTCATGACATTATTAATAACATCATTTTTAATGGCGCAAGAGAATCGAAGTATTCAATCAATCATACAATAACATTGCCTTAAAATTGAATGACAACAGAACAAAGTTTCTCTTAGAAAATAAATAGATAAAATCATATACCACTGCAGATGGAAAGGAACTGGTGTCGATCATTATTGATGGCTCGGTTGAAGTCTTCCAAGGATTAGTGACAATATGGACTATCACTAACAATATGTGGAAATACTCTGGACATAAATTTCATTAAAATATCAATTCTAGAGTCCATTTTTACTACCTTAAGCGGATTGATGAGTTGGTTGTCAAGAGTAGAGGTTCACATTCACTTACCTTTAGTCAAGGTTCTAGATCTACCTCCTAGCACAAGTTGAGGTCTTGAATGTGTTGTTAGGATTTTAAATTTCTTAAGAGGGAGTCATTAAAGACATGTGTAAGATAGTCAAGTTAATGGTGATTATAGATCTCATGAGTTTGAAGGTCATTGTAGGGAGCATCTTGTATCATGTCTAAATTGAGAACTCATCAATGAATAATA
>SNQJ01S0234381.1:0-14024 GCA_010110895.2 Picea sitchensis
CATCTATCATTTGCTTCAATCAAAATATAAATACTGTGATTATATCTTCGGTTTAAATAATGGGATTTATCTTTGAGTTTTAAATTGAATGATAAAATGCATAGATTGCTTCCAGATTTATCTTGTTGTAATCATGTATAATTATGAGATCACAGGTTCATGTTTGTGTTTCATTTTCTGTCATTAAAACCTAAGCTGCCAATACATGTTCTGAATTTATTTAGAATAGTCGTAAGGTTCATTGCAGATTTCTCTCTTGGACATGGTAGTTGGATGTTCACCACTCATGCAGATGCTTGGATACACCTCACTAACTCACTGACAGGATAGTTTCTTTGTATTTTTCTGTCATTTACATATCATTAAAACTAGAATGTATGGTTCAACTTTGACTATCCACATGTTCATGTTTCATTAACTGTTTTTGTAAGATTCTTTAAATTTATAAAAGAAAATAAATAAATATTTTTATGTTCTTTCTTTATCCGCTTCCTAGAAGCAATCATTTTTCACATCGATTTTTGTAAGTTTTGATTAAAACTTGTATCTTGTAAATCATGTAAATAAATGAGACTTGTATATCTTCTGCTTAAATACAACTACTATAGTTACATTTGAACATATGTACATATATATAGTGTGTTTAGTAATTAGTTAGTTATTTCTCTCTTTTATTCGTTTATTTTAGGATTCTTAGATTGGCTAACGGAGCTATTAAACCCGTCAGAACGAGCTACACAAAACGACTTGGGTTATTTAGACAACCCCAGACTGGACTCACTCTTCCAGTTGACGGACGATCAATTTCTCCCATCAACAAATGGTGCTAGAAGGAGGGTCGAGGTCAATTTGATGATTAAATGTTTCACCCCTCAGTTTTTCATAATTCTAGATTTATAAATCCTTCTTATGTATTATCTTATAATGCACTACAAGGCAGGATAATTATTTGGAGTCAATTTATTCAAATTTTTAATGGCTCCTACCCAAATCACTGTGTCAGAACATGCTTTTAATGTCTCACTACCAACTATTTTCAACAAGACAATTGATCTCTTTTTAGAACTCACCTTTGATGGTGAAGGGAACACATCTGTAGTAGACCATTTTTCTAATTTTTTTTATATGTGTTTAAGACATAAGATCATCGATTCTAATGTTACATGCAGATTGTTCGCTCTCACTTTCCGAGGTCGGCTTAAGGTTTGGTTTGAATATTTTCGGGATAATTCTATTCATTCTTTGTCTGAGTTTGTATTTGAGTTTTTATCAGATTTTAACAACTATGATTATGATGAATTAAGTGAAGAACTAAGTTTCTTAAGGAAATAAAATGGTGAATCATTCAATGATTTTGCAATTAGATTCATTCATGTTTTTGTTATATTCCCTTTGAAAGAAATGTCGCTTATTAATGAATGGTTTGAATATCTCATTTCTCTCTCAGACAAGCAAGATCAACTATTTTTTAACCAATCTGAATTGAGCACTAACACTCAATCTCAAGATGGTTCAAATTTTCATGTTGATCTTGAAGATTTTGAAGCACCACATTTTTTGTCGACTTCTTTCATTTTGGCAAATCATGAGCCACATAATGCAATTGTCACATCTAATCATTCTTTGCAAATAATGTCTCCTCCTGTCGAAGAAGGAACCTTTACTTTAAAAGATGGCAGTTGTCCCACTCTCATAGATTTTATAATAGTTTCTAAAGTAAAAGAGGTCGAACGTGAAGTTGATAATCATGTGGATGATAAATCTTCCCCTAATTTAGTTGAACAGATCCATGATCAATCAGTGGGAGACAAAATCATTAAGCATACTTTTAATCAACCTTCTATCTCTAGTGATTTTCTCTCAAATTTTTCCTTACATAATGAACCAAATTRTCTCTTAGAAACTGTCTCGTATTCTTTAAAAGAGAATACAACAGAGGTTGATCAGTTTATACAAGGAGAGGGAACAAAACCATATTTCGAAACRTATWTACCTATCATTTCAAGAGATGCATTTCATCTCCTCAATTCTTCTACATATTATTCCTTGTACCCCGATATTTTTTATCCTAATGTTGTGCAATTGCATGTTCCATATTGCCTTGGAGAGAATTCAACATTATATAATCAGGTACAAAAAGATTACCGAATAGAAGATAAAGAGGAAACTAATTCTACCCATGAACATATCAATTCTTATTCTCATCAATTATCCGTGGGTAAATCAAGAAATGATTTGAAAGAGTCTCAAATTGTATCTTCCATTGATTCATCTCAATTTGTGATTAAAGAATAATCTAGATTTTTCCATGATCAATTATTTGAGGTTGAAAAGTATAATCGACCAAATATTATTACCAATTATGATTATTCAAAAATGTTGGTCATTCCATTTAGTCCACCTCAAATAGTTAATCTTGAAGTATTTAATCTCAATGGAAAGTTTAAAGAGAATAAGACATTTATTTTCCGATCGAGAATCACGATAAGTTCTCGCCATCTTGATCCGACCTTTTTACAAGATTCTTTCCTTGATAGTCTAATACTTTATTCTCATCAGGAATATTTTTCGTATGCGAATTTTTTCGAACAATCCCATGTTAATAATTGCATGTATTATGATAGGGTTGCAGATTGGTTGGAGTATTCATATCTCTAAAAGTTTCCAGGGAATGATAAGATTATCTTCACTTTATTAAGAGATCAAGGAGGTAACTTTAACACGCTCATTTTACATCCTTCAGATGGAGAAAATATGGAACGAAAGGAAAATTGTCGAGAGGATGGGGCACTTCGGTCTAGGCCGATGGTTATGTCAGGTCCCCATAACTCTCACAAGCTTCACAATCTCATTTTTTCATATTTTTGTGACCCATATAATGACAAAATTGTAGAATGGCTGGAGGATTCATACAAAAAGAATGTTCAAAGGAATGGTAAGGTCATGCTTGCTTTGTTTTTAAATGATGATGACAAAGGTAAGTATGATATATTTTTGTTATTTTTCGATATACTACCATTCTTGTTAGTAATATTTGATCTTGTTTCCATTGCAGGATTGGAGTTACTCCGATGGCTACATTGGAAGCATGACTTGACTTAGTGTTTTTTATTTGTTTAGTAGTTAGAGTAGGTTTAGGAGTAGGTTTTCTTTTAGTTTTATTTCTCAGTTTTTCTCTTTGTAATAATCCAGTTATGAACAGAAGCGGGCACACCAAGAGAACCATAATATGAATGTTGTCAGGGAAGTCCACTTTAAATATTTTTCTCTTTTCTTTTCGTTGAATATTTATTTTCAAAAATGAAGTATCATCATGAAAATTTTAAATGGAAAGTAAAGAGATAAGTAAATTTGAACTATCAATTCAACCCTAACCCAAGGTGCCACGAGTAGGACTGCACTCATCTTAATGAAGATTTTTCTATTTTTAGTCTCTTTTATTTTTTATAATAATGCTTGGTCAAAGTAACATCTTATGCATCACTATCTTAAGAAAATAACTTGCTCGCACATGATATTTTATATGATTTAGTTCTTCCTTTATTTTACAATGAGATGATAGTGGATACAAAAACTCAAGTTTATCTTTCGCCAAAATCATTTCCTAAAAAAATTTCTTTTGTCATTTTGATTTTGTGTAATTTTGAATCCCATTAATAAAATTTGATTTGGTTTGTTGTGTGTTTTTGTTTCATTGATTATTTTGAATGAGTTTTCTTCTTATCTGTTTTTTTGAATCAATATATTTCTTATCAAAGAGCTATTGTCGAAGGAAGCATTTATTTTAAGACTTGTGTTTTTCAAGCGAATTGAAATAGCTCAAAGAGGTTCTGATATTAAGATATAGCTCAAACAATTGATTTTTAAGTCAATTGTCACTCTCATTTTGTCCTCAAATTATCTTTGCTAAAGTATTACACTAGAGATATGGTTTAAATCTTTGAGAATTACGATGATCTTTAAAAATTTTACGCCGTCCATATTCTTAAGGAATCACTTTTAAGTGCTTCTCCATTCTCTAGATGATTTCTTAAAGGAAATATAAAATCTCTAAACCATGATAAAAACTTCCAGTTTTGAAAGCAAATAAATAACATGGTCAACTATTCACCTATATTGCAATTAACCTCCAGTATCACCCCGCTCTCTTTGTCATCAAGAAATCTATAATTGTATTATTATTTAAAAGTGGCATAAGAGGGTTGAGAGCACTTATGTGTGGGAAGTGTGTGTAAACTCGTCGAGATACTGAACAGGCTCACTGGCAGCGGGTAAATACACACATGATACCAAGACAACTTCGTCGGGGTACTGAACAAACCTACTGGCAACGAAGCAATGCCAGGTCGAGAGGTGGCAAGTATATGTTTTTAAATTAACTTTTATGGAAGTATACATCATGTGGATACAACTATTGGATGGGATTAAAACATTTGAGTGGGTTAAATGACATCCCTACCGAGGTTATGAATGTATGTTGGCAGCAGTGGCTCTGTCAACGGTATTGAAGTTATTTTATAAACATCGTGACTCTTTGATTAAGACATTATTTTAGATTATAATCCCCTGCAAAGAAAATTCTATTGTCTGGTTATAACATTGAGCTTATCCTAATACCATATGGTCTCGGAGTGAATTTATTTCAGTGAGATTAAATCATTTTATCAGTCTTATTATTTTCTTCCTGAGATGAAATCTTACCAGATCAGAGATAACTGCTTCACCCAGTAAGTCGCCATTTGTTAGGCCCCAACAACTCCCCCTATATTTTTACAAAATTTAAAGGGCCCTTATTAGAATCTTGATAATTATAATGAGCTACAGAATCAACCTTTTCAAATAGTTTCATGCCTTGGCTTGCTTTGAAACAAACTTAAGACATTCACTATATTATGAGACATTCATTACAAAAGTATATGTCAAAAGTTTGAAACTAACATAAAAATCTCAATTTAAACAAAAACGTTAATTTTTATCAAATGTTTACTTTCGTTTAAATTGTGATTATATGTTCATTCTTTTGCTCATTAGCAAGTTTGAATATTTTGAATAATGTGTTCAATACTTCATCAAATAATATCTTGGTTGGTTTTTCATTTTTATGAAATCATTTGGTGATGTTAATTAATTAAATTCTTTTTTCATTTTGCATCTCATAATAATAATAAAAAATAAAAAAGAATTATCTATGATTTGTTTGATTTTGTGAAAAATCAATATTAACATTTTTCTCTTCTCCATTAACTTGAAGCTTCTAGATTATATTTGGAAACAAATTATAAATAATGTATGTTTATAAGTTATAGTTAGTTTAAATTCATTTTTTATTTTTTTAGATTTTGTTTTATTCACAATTTTTAGGTTATTAATTTAGGTTTCTTTTTGTTTCAAGGTTTCTATTATCAAATATTTGATACGGATCTGATCATGGATTGATTTTATTATCCAAATACGTTCAAGATGATTGATCCAAAAATAATTTTGGATTGCTACAAATAATTTTATGAGCAACAACATATAAAATTTGGAAAGGCGTCAAGATCAGACACATGATTTTGCAGGACTGATTGCATCCAAACCGTGAGGAATTTGGAGAAACGGTTGAAAACCCAGAACCAAAATGGACCCATTTACCTTCCATGTAGATATTTTCCCAAACAAATGCACGATTTGAGAGATATTTGAGTCTCGTTTAGAGGCAAATTTCAGGTGACGGAAATTAATAGTGACGCCCAGACTGTTCATTCATTTTATAAATATATGAGAAAGATCAAAGCCATGGGGATCCAAGAATTGGAGAGGAGGATTTTAATCCTTTCTCTTTTGTATATTATTGTTTTTGTAAACTTTTTTCTTTTCAAATGGAGTAATGGATGGCTGGAATCTTTGAGAGAATGGACGAGTATTTTTAAAGAAGAATATGGAATTCCAGGTTGCTTAATAGCTTTTGTCCTATGAGTAAAATGGTTTTATTTTCATATAATATATTCATATTCTTTGAATAAGTGATTATGCATTGATTTAAATAGCTTTAGTCTTTTTTATCAATACATGGTTAATTATTATCATTTATGTATTAATTTTTCTAATCTTTAAAGTCTATTATCCAAAAAAATTCTTCCATGACTATAGAATGGACAAGTGATTCCAAAAACTTAATAGAACGACATATATGCATTTTGGCTTTAGCCTTTTGTTTATAATGTTGTTATTAATGTTTTTTTTAATCCTGTTACATGTACAAGTCTAATATCTTTAGATTAAATTATCTGTGATGTGTAAGAGGTTTATATTATAAATATCATCTATCATTTGCTTCAATCAAAATATAAATATTGTGATTATATCTTCGGTTTAAATAATGGGATTTATCTTTGAGTTTTAAATTGAATGATAAAATGCATAGATTGCTCCCAGATTTATCTTGATGTAATCATGTATAATTATGAGATCACAGGTTTTTGTTTGTGTTTCATTTTCTGTCATTAAAACCTAAGTTGTCAATTCATGTTTTGAATTTATTTAGAATAGTCATAAGGTTCATTGCAGATTTTTCTCTTGGACATGGCAATTGGATGTTCACCACTCATGCAGATGTTTGGATACACCTCACTAATTCACCGGCAGGATAACTTCTTTGTATTTTTCTGTCATTTACATATCATTAAAACTAGAATGTATGGTTCATCTTTGACTATCCACATGTTCATGTTTCATTAACTGTTTTTGCAAGATTCTTTAAATTTATAAAAGAAAAACAATAAATATTTTTATGTTCTTTCTTTATCTGCTTCCTAGAAGCAATCATTTTTCACATCAATACGTGTGAATTGTCTCTTCACTGGCAGGGCCGACCTCTCCAACTGGGTGGGTAAACCCACCTTTATTATATTGCTGGGTCTCTTTATTAACTACTGGGGCCAACTTCTTATTCTTCCTATTATAATTGTATTTTGACCAATCCGCAAAAAGAGATTTGGTCCTATTACAATAACCGACATGATCAATCCATAATGGGGATTGATCCTATGAATAATATATCAATAATAATAAGAATACTCTTTGCAGTTACAATATTGTGCTAATATTTATTGGTGAAGTGACATTACTTGCATTGTCATATTTATAAACATTGACTTCATCAATATTTATTGGCATATTGCTTATATATTTATCAAATAGCCTTATGAAGCACTAACCCATTGAATAGCTTGCACATATCAGTTTCCTGTTGCTTTGTTCCAGGTAGGTACACTTCTTTTGGGGTTTACTTCATTATTGGTTGTTTAGCCGGGAATATCTGATTGGTGGTGATCTGTGAACGGGGGAACTTACCTTTGTCTTATTAGCCTTTTGCCTCTTCAAAACCCTAGGTCACCGAGGATGTCTCCCCTGAGCCTAACCTCCCTAAAGAGAAAGAACCATCCCATTGTGGTGACATTGGGTGGGATTGGTTCATGTTATGCCAGTTTGGACTTCTATCTTATAGCTTTTTATCCTAGCTACAAATTGTGCGATAACAAGCCCATCGAAACAATTGTGGGTTCCCCAACGCTTCTCGTGTTTGTATGTGAGAGATGAGTTAGGAAGAGAGATTGCTATGTCACATGTTGTGGGGTCAACCATTATCTTGCTAAACACAACCTTTGAAAGCACATAAGTCCAAAAGAAAACAAAAAAAAGAAAACAAAGCATTTCGAAATCAACATTGTTGAAACAAAAATCATGAAAAAAAGCACACCGGAAATCTTTTTTTTTTTTTAATGGAAATATTGCTTTAGGGCTTGGCCGTTTACTAGGAGGGCATCAAGTTCTCCCCTCAGATTCTGTAACCGATAAGTGCCTGCCCCAATCTTCTCAGCCACCTGAAAAGGTCCAAGCCATATATTCTGAAACTTAGAATGTTTTCTTTTAGGCTCGTTTACTCTGTCCCATTTTAGGACCATGTCTCCTACTTCAAAATTATTCTCTTTATCCTTATGCTTGTCAAACCATATTTTAACTATCTGTTGGTGGGCTATGAATTTTGATTTAGCTTTCTCACTTTATTCTTCTAACATGAGCAAGGTGTCAATTCTTTGTTGTAAGGTTGATGAGGGATGTCCCCTGGACTCCTGCGCAAGTTGAAGGGATGGGAGATATAGTCCATTTGGGATAATGGCTTCCTATTCGTATATTAGAAAGTATGGAGAATTCCCTATATATTTCTTGGGTGTAACTCTATCTGCCCATAGAGCATTATGGAGTAGATTATGCCAATTCCTTTGGTTGTTTGCAACTGTTTTCTTCAATATTCTCACTAGGTTCGTATTAGTTGATGCTGCCACCCCATTCCCCTATGGATAATAATTTGTCGAGTATCTAATCATGATTCCTTTATCTAGGGAAAACTTTGTTAACAAAGTGGAAGAGAAGTAAGTTGCATTATAAAAAAAAAGGAACAGAGGGGACAATGAACCTCATGATTAGATGTTGTTCTATGAATTGGATCACCACCTTCTCATTTACATGAGTCAGAGGGATGGCCTCTGCCCATTTCATGAAGTAATCAGTGGCAGTAAGTATGTACTTGTGTTGTTTTTAAGAGCTTGGCGTACTTTCTCCTATGATATCTAACCCCCATTACTCGAATGACATAGAAACAGTCACCGGTTGGAGTGGGACTACTGCCCTTTTTTTTCTCCTAGCACTTACTTGACAAACTTTACAGTTTCTAGCGTATGTGTGAGCATATTTGAACAAAGTGGGCCTATAATAGCCAACTCAATATCTTATGAGCGGTAGTGTCTCCTGTGAAATGTGCCCCTGCGGGACCATCATGGAGCTCCTTCAGAACTTTATCCACATCTCCATGTTCAAGGCATCTCAAAATTACCCCATCATAATTAACCTAGAAAAGTATCGAATTTATGAGGCGATATTGTGCAGATTTTAACCTGAGAGCTCTCCTTTCCTTGGGTTTAGGTCTTCTAGGCAAGTCCCATTGTGTAGGAGATAAGTCAATTTCTCATACCAAGACTCTTGTCCTAGGGAAATATATGAAGCTTCACCATACCATAACGCCATTTCATTTTCCCATCCAAGGTCTTCATCTACTTGGTCTTGAGATTTAGCTGCCAGTTTGCATAACCCTTGTCCTTTAACTAGTTTGGTAGGTTTATGTTAATTTTTTATGCCATCATTATAGTTCTTTTCATTTCAATAGATAAGAGAAACATAAGAACAAGATCACTGAGAAATACACATTCACAAGAGACACAACATTTATCCTGGGAAACTCTCTAGGGGAAGAAAACCTAGCAAAAACTTCCTTATCATAAATTGCCAATACAATGTCAAGAGATAACTCAAATCAATACAGATAGTCCTCTCCAAAATATGTGCCACTCTTCTCCCTCTCTCCAACTGGTAAATTGCAGCTTGCCTCTTAAGAATGAGCAAGTGAGTTGTGTGATAAAGTGAGGTGCTAGCCTCTCTCTATATATACAAGACTGGCACGTGTGAAGGGTCTTCACTAGCAGGGCCGACCTCTCACTCTGGGTGGGTAAACCCACCTTTACTTTATTTCTAGGTCTCAATAATAACTGTTGGGCCGACTTCTTATTCTGCCTATTACAATTGTCCATTGACCAATCCGCAAAAGGGGATTTGGTCCTAATACAATTACCGACATGATTAATCCACAATGGGGATTAATCCTATGAATAAAATAATAATAATAATAATAAGAATACTCTTTGCAATTAAATTATTTCAACAATCCCCCTTAACAAGAAGGGTATTCTTCAAAAGCATCAGGCAAGAGAGGTCTGCATCATTAGTGGCATCAGGAGGACAGTATCGTCAATATCATCTTGGAACATTGGCTGGCATATTTACGAGTCATCATAAGTTTTTATTCATCGGCAACATCGTCATTCTCGAAAGAATGCCATCATCATCTGCATCAATATGTATGAGTAAAAATGATACCTCATCACAACACTAGGCTGGCACATCACAATACTACACTGGCTCAATGTCACAACTGATAAGTTGGTAGCTCAGGGTCAGTCACATCTTGCTTTACGTCTAACAACTAGGTCAGAAGCAAGGTATACATCAGCTTTCTTTATGTCTAACAACGAGGTCGAAAGCAAGGAATCATCTTGCTTTACGTCTAACAACTAGGTCAGAAGCAAGGAACACATCATCATCTTTCTTTACATCTAACAACAAGGTCAAAAGCAAGGAATTATCTTGCTTTACGTCTAAGAACTAGGTCAGAAGCAAGGAACACATCATCATCTTATTTTACATCTAACAACAAGGTCAAAAGCAAGGAATCATCTTGCTTTACGTCTAACAACTAGGTCAGAAGCAAGGAATACATACAACATCTTGCTTTACGTCTAACAACGAGGTCAGAATCAATGACTCATCTTGCTTTACGTCTAACAGCGAGGTCAGAAGCAATGACTCATCTTGCTTTACGTCTAACATCGAGGTCAGAAGCAAGGAATAAATATATACTCCCCCTTTCAGGGAGGGTCCTTTCGGACTATACCAAGCTTTACATCTAACAACGAGGAGGGTCCTTTCGGACTATTGCTTTACGTCTGACAGCAAGGTCAGAAGCAAGGAACAAACAACGTATTGCTTTATGTCTAACAACGAGGTCAGAAGCAATGACTCATCTTTCTTTACGTCTAACAACGAGGTCAGAAGCAAGGAACACACAATGTCTTGCTTTACGTCTAACAGCAAGGTCAGAAGCAATGACTCATCTTGATTTACGTCTAACAGCGAGACCAGAAGAAAGGAAAACATATATACTCCCCCTTTCAGGGAGGTTCCTTTCAGACTATACCAAGCTTATCTCGAAAGTGTTCAAACTTTACACAAGATAGAGGTTTGGTCAACACATCAACAACCTATTCATCCGTGCTAATGTACTGGAGCTTTAAGGCTCCTCTTTGTACCATGTCGCGGGTGAAATGATAGTAGATCTCTATGTGCTTCAACCTGTCGTGGAATACAAGATTCTCTGTCATCTTTATGCATCTCTGGTTGTCACATAGAATCACAGTTGCTCTCATCTCCAAGTCAAATAGGCTAGTCAGCAACTTTCGAAGCCATATAGCTTCGCAGCTAGCAGAACATGCGACAATGTACTCTACTTCCGTTGTGCTGAGAGCAATACTGGATTCCTTCCTACTCTGCCATGAGATCATGGATAATCACAAACTGAAACAACATCCGGAAGTGCTTTTTCTATCAGCAACACTTCCTACCCAATCTGAATCAGTGTATCCACTCAATGTGAAGTCATGATCTCCATCATAGCTGAGACCATGATCCATTGTACCTTTAAGGTACCTCATCACATGTTTTGCAGCCACTAGGTGAACACGTCTGGGCTCTACTAGAAACTGACTCAAGATGTTCACTGCAAAACAAATGTCTGGTCTGGTGTTCGTCAGGTACATCAGTGATCCAATAATCTGCCTGTACAGTGTGGCATCTATCAAATCTGATGAAGTATCGACCAACAGCTTCAGCTTCGCTTCCATGGGTGTATTCATGGACTTACATTCTAGCATGTTGGATCTCTTCAGGATTTCGACTGTGTACTTCCCTTGGTTAAGGAAGATCCTTTCTGGGCTCTGCCATACCTCAAGGCATTAGGCCAAGGTCTCTCATTTCAAATTTTGCAGCAAGTCTCTTTTTATATTCAGCGATGAGATTTTCTTCTCCAGTTAAGAATAAGTCATCCACATACAGTAGTAAGATCACTGGTTCATTATCCATAATTTTGAAGTAGAGATTTGAGTCTGCTTTACTCTTGGTAAAGCCTAAGCTCGTCAAGAAACTATCTATACGTCCATACCAAGCTCTAGGGTCTTTCTTTAATCCGTATAAAGATTTCTTCAATCTGCAGACATGAGACTTCCTGTCTTCACCCTCAAATCCTTGGGGTTTCTCTATATACACGTCCTCTTTGATAACACCATTCAGGAAAGTTGTCTTCACGTCCATCTGGTGCAGCTTCCATTTCATCTTAGCTGCAAGAGCTATGATGGTCCTGATCGAAGTGCATCTAGCCACAGGAGCGAATGTCTCTTCATAGTCAATGCCTTCCTTCTGGGAAAATCCACGAGTGACAAATATTGATTTATACTTCTCAATACTTCCCTCAGCAGCATGTTTTATTTTGAAGAGCCATCTTGATGATACCACATCCTTACTTTTTGGCCTGGGAACTATTTTCCATACATCGTTCTTTATTATGGATTGGTATTCCTTTGTCATGGCATCTGCCCATTCCTTCTTTTGAATGGCTTCTTCAAAGCATGTAGGCTCCTCATCTAGGATATCACACATCAAAGCCGTGTAACTAGAGAATGGCTTTGTTCTTTTCACTTGTCTCGTGGTTCCTTCTGGAACACCATACTTCTCTCCATCTTGAATAATCTCTCTTGCCCAAGCAGACTTTCTTTTATGAGAGAAGGTCATTTGAGGATGTTCTTGAACTTTTGTTATATTGTGGTCTTTAGGAGTCTCCTCATTAGGGTAAGTTGCAACTTCCCTTGTTGGTTCTGCAGCTCTGGGAACTTCCGTCACAAATTCTGCAATCCTGGGATTTACAGGTTCCTCTTCATATACTTCTTCAAGCTGGCATCTTCTTGATTTCTTAAGTGCTGCTTCTTCATCAAAGGCCACATCCGTGCTGATTTCAATATGGCAGTGACCAGGTATGTAGATTCTGAAGGCCTTGGAGACCTCACAGTATCCCACAAATATTCCTTTCTTTCCGGAGGGTTCCAACTTGTTTCTTTTCTCTTTTGGTATATGAATAAACACTGGACAACCAAATATTTTGAGATGGCTTACCTCTGGTTTCTTTCCGGTGAAAATATCTTCTGGGGTCTTGAACCCAAGTGTGCTATGGGATAATCGGTTCTGCACATAAACAATTTCCATTGCTGCTTCTACCTATAAGCACATAGGAAGATCTTGATCGTGAATCATGGTCTTTATAGCTTCCATAATGGTTCTGTTCTTCCATTCAACTACACCGTTTTGTTGGGGATCTTGATCCCAACATCTTTGTAGAAGTTCACGAGCTCTTCTGAGGTATATTCTCCTCCATTACCTGACTTGAGTATCTTAATCTTCCTTACAGAAGGGTTCTCTTATCAAGGCTTTGAATTCTTTGATCTTGTTGAACACTTCAAATATATCCAGGTCTTTTATGAGAATAATCATTAATGAATGATACATAGTATACATACCCATTAATGGAGGATGATGGCATTGTGCCACACACATATGAATGAATGAGTTCTAGGACTCCTTCTTCCTTGTTGTCCCTCTTCGAAAACAGGTTCTTAATGTTCTTCTCTTGTGCACATCCATTGCATACGCCTTCATGGTCACCTTTGAGTTCGGGTAAACCTGTGACCACTTTGCATATGTATGGTAGCACCTTGTAGTTGAAGTGATCTAATCTTCAATGCCAAGATTCTTCAATGGCGTGGGTCATGGAAGCTTCTGAGTGACCCTCTAGCTTATGCAAGTCACCTTCTTCTCTTCCAATGATGATTACTTCATATGTGGTCTCTCCTTTAGCACGTTTCCTTCTGCAACCTTCGCTATAGCTTCCTCATGTGACCTGGAGCAAGGTCAACAAAACAACAAGCACAAATAATATCCTTCTTGATAATATAAAGTAATAGCACGAACAATCATCACAGTAGCTCCTTTAGATCTATCACTTATAATTTATCTGAAGCAAATATTAAAGGTAAGGAATACAATACGAAATGGGGTCAACACTCTCATAGTGTTGTGACCAAGCATTCTTCCATGGTAACCTGGAACTAACACACGAGGTTTCTACTAGAGGAGGTGTTAGTTGTATCAGGCAAAGCATATACCTCTATATGCTCACATGCTATTAGGTATAATACTTTACAAGGACTGCTATCTCAACTATAGTCATCAACTTGTCATGTGTACCTTTGAATCTTGATTAATCAAAC
>SNQJ01S0234382.1:2628-13971 GCA_010110895.2 Picea sitchensis
TGATGTCAAAGGGGGAGAGATAGAAACATTGATAAAGAGTATAAACATGAATGTTATCATGACTAAGTGTTACCATCAATGTTGGTGTTTCTATCAATGCCAAAGGGGGAGATTGTTAAACAATTGGCTTAGGTTGATGGATAGTTGGTATGGATTGTTGGTTGTCATTGATTTCAACTATTGGAGAGTGATATTGTAGATTGATGTCAACCCTTGGAGAAAGTCTGGTAGCGAATTCTGGTAGCACAAAGGTTTGGGTAATGGACCCAAGGTTGTTTCATGTATAATTGTATGAGTTTTAATATATTTGAAGGTAAGAGTATTTTATATGGATAGTACATGCCATTCCATTTCTAGTGGTATGTGGAACGTCACATAACTCCTCACGGTTAGAGAGTTATGGCCATGATAAGTTGGAGAACCTAGGTTTGGGTAATGGACCCAAGTTTGTTTGATGGATAATGGTACGAGTTTTGATATATTTTAAGGAAATACTATTCTATATGGATAGTACATGTCATTCCATTTCTGGTGGTATGTGGAACATTACATAACTCCTCGCAGTTTGAGAGTTATGGCCTTACGAAGTTGGAAGACCCTCATATGTTGGCTTGAAGCCCCAAAAGGTCAAAGAAGTCAAAGAGATTGAAAGAAGAAATTATTATTTAAATGATAAAGTAAAATGACAAAGTCAAGAAGGATTATTTAAATAATAAAGTGAAGTGACAAAATCAACGAAGATTATTTAAATGATAAAGTGAGGTGACAAAGTCAAGGAGGATGATTAAATGATAAAGTAATGGAGGATTTTCTAATTATGGAAAGTGGTTAACCCTAAAAATGAGGAAAATAGGTTAAGCGACCTATAAATAGGTTAAGTGGCCTAGAAATAGGTTAAGTGACCTAGAAATGGGTTAAGTGACCTAGAAATGAGTTAAGCGACCTAGAAGATGCTTCTAAGGAAGATATTTGGAGAGTATAAATAAGAGGCAAGGCTCTCTCATTTGATATCACACTTGAGAATATTGAATATCTATAGGTGAATGAGGATATCTAAGCCAAATTTCACATGGAAGGTGAAGAAAATAAGGCCATAATTCAAGGGAGGATAAATTCTTTTGATGATGCTTTCTAAGGTATGTTATTTACAAGTCATCTCACCATTTTCACAATAACTTTTTTTCTAGAATGGCTTAGACCGTAAAATTGATAGGCCATTGAGAAAACATATCCAAGTATATGTGGTAAACATTTAATCTTGTGGTTTGTTGTATTTTGGGAGTTACACTCTGTGGAAAATAGGGCTTGTGGCTAGTCGTGAAACTAGTCTAAAACAAGTGTTTCGAGTAAAAAAGCCATAACTTCGTAATAAGAGATCAAAATTATGTAAGAAAAAATGTTTTGGTTAGAGTAAATTATGTAGTATTATTTGTAACATTTTCATATCCATTCAACAAATATTTCGTTTGGGGCACGCTCTACGAGGTCACTCTCTAGAATAATCCAAAATTCAGCAAGGTATGCCATTTTTTCTATAACTCCTTTTCTGAGAGGTTCCAAGTAGTGACACTTGGAGGAATTGCATAAAACACAATGAATAACACTGCATATCATTTTCAGAGATTCATTCATTACATGTGCATAGTTATGATTATTTCAAGTCATGATTATTGACTAATCCAAAACTAGTCATGTGAGACTAAAGAAAAGTTTGATGAAAATGCTAGTCTCTTGTTGTGAAAGTTAAGGAAGGTTAGCAGGTATGTGATCATATACACCAGATCTATTACAAAGTTACAAACCATATTTGGATGATGAAATTGATGAGGTCCTTTGGTTACGGTACATGTTGGGCACATGGTTGAGACAAGTAGTTGATGAGTTGGCACATACATGAGGTGTATAGTTGATGATGATGGTACATCTTGACGAGTCATAGTTGATGAGTAGTTGATATATGATTGGTACATACTTGGTACATGGTTGGAGTCTTTTGGCCCTTGACCAAGTTTTGGAGAATCTTAATCATGTTTGACCTATTGTGGGACTTCGATAGGCTGGTCAAAGGCAGAGAGCAAGTCGAAGCGGAGATCGTGGGATCTCAACCCCTTTTTAGGGCAGTTTTGGGATTAGGGTTTATGTAACGGGTATGGGATGTCAGCCCATGGGTTTACCCATGTTTATGCCATTTTTGTAATGTATAAATAGAAAGCTAGGCGATGTAAGAAGGGACATGTTTTGTGTATGTGATGTTAGGTGCTAAGTGTTGTGCTAAGTGCAAGTAATTGTAATAGGCTTTGTGCTTAGCGTATGTTGAGGCTGTAGAGATAAGTGAGGATCATTTGTAGTGATTTTTGAATAGACTGTGTAAGTAGGCTTAGTGCATGATCTAACTTGGGGAAGGAGGATCTGGCGAGGTGCGCACAGATCTCCTCTGCTCTATGGAGTAGGGTTTTGATGCTCAGTGCATGTAAGAATCTTGACAGAAGATAATAAAGAAGAGAAGAGTTGGTGGATGTATCCCCACCCTGGGGTGAGCCACGTATATCCTGTGATATGGTTTCTTTGTGCATTATGGTTGTTATATTGTTTATGTGATTGATGCTTAGTGAAATAATGTATGTTTAGATGAATCTAATAGTTTAGTGTGTAGTGATGTGAATAGAATGCTAGATCTGATCTATTTCCATGTGCTAAGTGCTTAGATGCGTTAGATATAGTTGAATATTGTGTTGTTCTGTAATTAGGGTTTGGATCTGCGATGTGAATAAGCATTAAATACTAATGAATGCTAACTGTTAAGTGCTTCTTTAGAGTGGTGTAATCATAGATCTGTGTCCCATCTAGGTTGCAGACACTTGAGTCATGCAACCACCCCTGCCTCTACCTCAGGTGAGACCTCATCTGCTTCACAGGTGTTGTCGAAAGGGCTAGTAGTTAGGGTTTTGTTAGTGTGTTGTTGAAGCGTTGAACCCTGGGTGTGCCCTTGTGCCAACAAATGGTTCCGTTGCCGGGACCTTAAACTATGATTGCTGCGAACTAAGGAAAAGAAATATCTTTGTGTGTGGATCTGTGGCTTTAGTGTGAAATATTCCACTTGACTTGTGAAGCTCTGTGCTGAGAAGAGAAGTCTGATCTGAAGAAAAGAGGTAAGACCTTGAAGCTTTGTGCTCTGAGAAAGTTAATATAAGTGAAAATTTTTGTTTCAAAAGTATGGACCTAGGTATGTTTGATAAATTTTGTCCTAGTCTGAAAACTAGGGCACAGTTATAAGAAAGAATATTTGATATGAGTAGATCTGATAGAAATAGCGAGAGATATGTTACTCCTATGCATAGAAAGAATTTTTGGACTAACAAATGGATGCAGGATCCTAGAAAGAATTTTTTGCAGAATAGCTACTATGATCCTAGTGTGCAGTACAGGAAAGACTGGTGATCATTTAAGAGAAAGAGAGGATTAACCCTTTGTTACAGTTGCAGAAGACCGGGACATCTGGCTAAGGAATGCCCTGGTAGAGGACCTAGTTGTCTTTGCTGTAAATCTACGGACCATGAAGTCTTGGATTTCCCTAGAATGATATTTAAGCTTGAAAGAATGAATATGGAACAAGAAAACCATGAGAAATTCCAAGAGACTAAGACTATGGTAGAATCCCAGAAAGAATCAGAGGTTGTATTACTAAAGATGAAAGAAACCCTGAATGGTCACCGAGACACCAATCTATCAGAGATATTAAAAGAAAAAGAGTACATAGAAACAAGAATATGAGACTTCGACATAGACTGTGTCCTAGATGAGGAAACATAGGTGAATATCATGATAGAAAAAACTTGGGAAATTTTGGGAAAGCCCGCTATGGTTCCTTCATTAGGAGGAATAAAATTATTTAGAGGAAAGTTGATAACCCTATGTGGAAGACTTACCCAGACATATATGAGTGCTCATGGCACTTCGGCAAAAGAATAATTTGATATCATTAAATTTGTTGAGAACAACGCCCCATTTGCTATGCTATTAGGAAAAACATGGATTGAGAAAGATCAAATACGAAGGAAACAAGAAGAGGAGGATCTAGAATATAAAAAGCAAGAACTAAGAGATTTCATGGATAGGAAAATAACGCACTTACTGGATGTACAAGAGAACCAATCGAAGCTGCTAAATACCAGGGATCTGGATGTCGAAGCTAAAAGAAGATAGACAGATTTGAAAAACCTATCCACATAGGAAAGTAGAGCACCTACCCCAAATAGAAAAGAAGTATTACCCTTGAACCCTATGAAAGACCGTCAACAACGCGAAGTTACTATGCCAAGAGAAGATAAGAATCAAAATGGGAAGAGTAACCTAGTAACTCAGATTACAGGAAAGAAGGCTAGAAAGCTCAGCAAGAAGAAAGCAAAGTTAGAAAAATTGCAAGAGGCTTCGGAAAGAACTTCACAGAAGGAAGGTTTACATAATTTGAACTTCGTCGGAATATCAGAACAACGCAAAATGGAACTTTTCCATGGCAGAGAAATATAACCGTTGGAGGCACTATGACCATTAGACTGATGCTCACAAATGGTTAGAAGAGAAGTTATGGACCAAAATATCACCATTGGACAGTTAGGACCACGCCATAATGGATGGAATTGCATTGATTAAGTATTTTTGACCCGTTGGAAGAAACCGTTATGGTGTTGTCTACTTATCCTGTCAAACATTGCACTGAGAACACTTTTGCAAACAATGATTCCTTGAGCCCACAAAGAGCTAATTAATACCATGCTACGTTTATCAAGACTTCGCCACCCGTTCTATTGCATTGAGTATTTGTTCATCAACCTGAGATATCTGATCTCAAGCGTGCATGTCAGACGACATTAGCATAGTAGAAAAGTTAGTAGAGGAGATTTTAATTGATATAATGGTTGAGAAGGTAATGCCCACAGGAGTTCAAGCTTCATCGACGAGAGGAATGCAAGCCTCTCCATCAACTGCTCATGGATCTGGACCATCCCAAGCTGCGACCGAGAAAAGAACCAAGCATCATGATAACTTGGAGAATGTGAACTTAATCCCGTCAATCCTGCCCGACTACATACCACCCCTAGCCAGTGTGGTGAGTTGTGACAGTGTCCTGAGGGACTTTGAATACACAGTCATCGCTGCGTACCTCCAGAAGGGAATATGCATAGTCATACCACAGTTGGAGAGGATTCTGACCTTGAAGATCAAAGCCTATAATCTGGGAGACCACAAGAGCTATGGCATGCTCTCACCTCACAAGTACTTGACCAAGACCAAGGGGAATAATTCAAAGATAATCCCCCAACCATGGACTATGGACATTGCAAGGTCCATTATCTTGAACGTGATGAAGATACCACACTTCGGAAGACATCAGGAGGTTAAAGTGTGCGTTAATATCCTTCTTTCGTGCTTCCATGGTGGTTATCTGTGGTTCGACAGATGCATCACTGTCGATTCAGCACTGATCCATAATATCACCGGATTAAGCATGCAGGGACTAGACCCATAGGAAATTTATCCAGGGAAGGTTGCAGATCGTTCCCTGGTGCAGAAGATCAAAGACACCTATGGCAATGTAGAGAAGGGGATGCGAGGCTACAAGGTAGCCTCCATTCAGAATGGTGCAGTGTGCCTTTCTTTCCAGTTGATTGCTGGTAAGCTAGTCTGAAAGAATAGACCCACGCAGGTCACGAGGTTTGTCTTTGACCTCGTAGGAAAATGCGTGGAAGGATTCCAAATGAACTGGGCTAGTTACTTAGTCAACCAGTTAGAATTGGATTGTTCCGAAGATTAGTATTAGAGCTATGAGTTCCATTTTAGTTGGTTGTTGATCCTCATTGCATTTCTTTCTTGGGAGATGCCAGAAGGAGTGACCTTCCCTAAGATTGAGCCGTTTGAGCCACTAGCTGTGAAGTTCACCACGCTCTGGTATTCGAGCGATATGGGGAAACAATGGAATTCGAACGCAATATTCCATACCTACTACCTACAGTTGAAGAGGGTTATTGAGTCTTTCCCTTGTTACACTGAACACTCTCGACAGGTTCAGGCCCCTTATGAAGTTCCATGCAAATAGGCATTTTATTTATATCACTGCACGTGCAGACGAGAGTAAAGAAGAGATTCAGTCTTACTACAAGCTCACAGAGGAGGACCTGGAAGAAATCACTAAGGAATGGCCCGCAGAGTTCCGTATACTATTCAACCAGGTAGAAATTTCCAACCATGACCTCATTGGAAATCTGGTGGTTACTCGCGAAGAGTATGATGCACCCAGTAGTAGCAGGAAGAAAAATAAGGAAGATGTACAAGAAATACATAGCACATCAGAAGAAACTGCATCAGATTCACCTAGCAGAGGAGGAGATGATGAAGTGGACAAAGAAGAGAAAGAAGGGGATGACGATAAGAAGAATCGGGGTGAAGTAACACCACCACAAAATTCCCCTGATGATGCAGAGCCATATAAGAAAATAAAGGTTTCACCCAAGAAACCTACATCGCGGAAGAAGTCCAAAGCTAGTAATCCAAAGCTACAGACTGTGCTCATGGTCGATGACTTCAAATTCATTATTGCAGCTATATGAGACACCTCAGAAGATATTTTGCAGAGAACTGAAGAAAAACAAGAAACCATGTATGGAAGAATTGAAGTAGAGCTAAGCGGTGTACAACAAGATCTTCACTCCAGCCGCGTAGTGTCCACTATGTCCCCGTCATCAGATGAAACTGAGTTGGGAGATGAGCCTTCCCAACTCTACAAAATAGTTGATGTGACTGAAGCTCACCTTCATTGCGTGCAGGAAGAAAAATAACAGGCCATAGTGGCCTTGAAGCAAGCACAAGAGAAACTGATAGAGAAACATTGAGTTGCGCAACAAGAGAAGGATGCCCTCCAAACGAAGTTCGTAGAGGATAGAGCACAAATCCAACAGGAGAAAGAATAACTGCTCGGGGAGCAGGTTGGAGTTAAATAAGAAGTCCATAGAGCACTTTTCTGTGTGACGGGCTTAGATCAAATGGAGGAAGACCTAGTGGAAAATCAAGTCGCAAAGCTTGCTAAAGCCAATCAAGAGCTTCAGCAGAGAATATCAGAATTAGAGCTACAAATAGTGCCAAGCACTCTGTAGGAAGTGCGAGACCAGAGAGAAGAAACTTCATGGATCAGAGTTGAAAGGATCATAGCATTAGTCGTGGAATGTAAACAACTAAGTAGTCACAATGCACAGACTTATGAGTGACATACCAAGTACCCTGAATTGAAGACACTGGAGTCACAACTCTAGGAGGAAAAGTAGCAAGCAACAACAACACAAGCACAATTGAAACTCCTATTAGCAGTTGAGAGGATGAAAATATCCCAAGAACAACGCACATGTCAACAACAGGTCAATTCCATACATAGCAAAGTCATGGAAGTAACTCAGAAGCTGCAGCCAGTCAAGGATGCAACTTGCCTACTTTTTGAGGAGATTGAAGGATGAGGAGTAAAACTAGAACAAATAGTCACTGTAGTTAAACAACGCTTGGAAGGACCCATGGCTGAGGGAGCTATTCAAGAGTTCACCAAGAAGGAGGCCTTGGCGAAGAAGGTCGAGCCAAGATAGAGGAATTTGAGGCAAAGTTACCTAGACCATAGTGACTCAAGACGAGTTACAGGTGAGTGTTGGGGGCCTATTGGCCCTTGACCAGGTTTTTGGAGAACCTTGGTCATGTTTGACCTATTGTGGGACTTCAACAGGCTGGTCGAAGGCAGAGCACAATTCGAAGCGAAGATCATGGGATCTTGGCCCCTTTTTAGGGAAGTTTTTGGATTAGGGTTTATGTAACGGGTATGGGATGTCATCCCATGGGTTTACCCATGTTTAGGCCCTTTTTGTAATGTATAAATAGAAAGATAGGTGATGTAAGAAGGGACACGTTTTGTGTAGGTGATGCTAGGTCTAAGTGTTGTGTTAAGTGAAAGTAATTGTAGGAGGCTCTGTGCTTAGAGTATGTTGAGGCTGTAGAGATAAGTGCAGATCATCTGTAGTGCTTTGTGCATAGACTGTGTAAGGAGGCTTAGTGCATGATATAACTTGGGGAAGGAGGATCTGGTGAGGTGCACACAGATCTCATGTCCTCTGTGGAGTAGGGTTTTGATGCTCAGTGCATGTAAGAAGCTTGATAGAAGATAATAAAGAAGAGAATAGTTGGTGGATGTAGCCCCACACTAGGGTGAACCACGCATATCCTATGTTATGGTTTTTTTGTGCATTATGGTTGTTATATTGTTTATGTGATTGATGCTTAGTGAAATAATGTATGTTTAGTTGAATCTGATAGTTTAGTGTGTAGTGATGTGAATAAAATGCTAGATATGATCTCTTTCCATGTGCTAAGTTCTTAGATGTGTTAGATATGGTTAAATACTGTGTTGTTCTGTAATTAGGGTTTGGATCTGTGATGTGAATAAGGGTTAAATACTGCTGAATTCTAATTGCTAAGTGCTTTGTTAGAGTGGTGTAATCACAGATCTGTGTCCCAGCCAAGTTGTAGACACTTGAGTCCTGCAACCACCCTTGCCTCTACCTCGGGTGAGACTTCATATGCTTCGTAGGTGTTCCTGAAAGACATGGTATTTAGGGTTTTGTTGGTGCGTTGTTGAAGCGTTGAACCCTGGGTCTGCCCCTGTGCCAACAAGGGCACTTGTTAGTAGTATTGTGGACACATGGTTTATGGATGTTGTAGCATACTTGTATTGGTATATTATTAGAATCACATATTGATATTGGTGATGATTATGAGTTGTTGTGTTATGGTTGGTTGATGCACATATTTGAGAGTTCTCTTGGTGACTGATCTTGTAAGTAGATCTAATTTGATTGATAATATTGATGAGACAGGTTGTTGTGATAGTTTGTTTGGACAGGTTGTTGTGACAAGTTATTTGTATAGGTTTGGTGCATGGTTGATGCACTTTTTCATGGTACAGGTTTTGTACAGGTTTGGTGCATGGTTGATGCACTTGTTCATGGTACAAGTTTTGTACAGGTTGGTGCATGGTTGATGCACTTGTTTATGGTACATGTTGATTACAGGTTGATTGATATAGGTTTACGACAATATATCTCACAGTGATAGTGTAACAATGGTTCCATAATAATACTTATACGTCAGGGCGATTGGACGGGGCCAGGACAGGTGGTTATAGCCACCTTCTGTTTGTAGCTGAATAACATAGGGGGTTGTAGCCTCTTTATGGTTGTAGGTAGAGAATTGGGGAGTTAGAGATTCCCTCAGGTTGTAGCCTAAGAAACTAGGGGGTTAGAGCCTCCTTCTGGTTGCAGCTGGAAAACAAAGGAATTTATTGCTTCCAATGAATATAATTCTTGAAGACATATAAGAAAAATCATTCTATGGTTTTCTCCCGCTTTGGGTTTCCATGTAAAACACTGGTGTACTATGTATGTGTATGATTTTTCATTTGTTCATTTCTTATTTACTCTGTGGTTATTTGATGATAATGATACATTGATATAACACTTGGATTATATGGATAAAAAGGATTAAATTTCTCTATTAGGGATTCACTCCCCCACCCCCCCTCTCAGTAATCCAACAATAACTGGTTTACAATCTTCCATTCCGAACCTCTTTAGCTTTTTTCCTTGTAACTTATCCATATTCTTTTTCTTCAAATGTTATATCAATGTAGAATTATAATCCAATAATGAGCAGTAAGAAATAAACAATCACACACATACAAAGTACATCAGTTTTTTACGTGGAAACCCAAATCGGGAGAAACCACAGAATGATTTTTCTTATATGTCTTGAAGAATTACATTCATTGGAAGCACCAAATTCCTTTGTTTTCCAGCTGCAGCTGGAAGGAGGCTCTAACCCCCTAGTTTCTAAGGCTACAACCTGAGGGAAGCTCCAACTCCCCAATTCTCTAGCTACAACTAGAAGGAGGCTACAACCCCCAATGTTCTCCGGCTACAATCGAAAGGTGGCTACAACCACCTGTCCTTGCCCCATCCTGCCACCCTGAAGTAGAAGTAGAATTATGGAACCACTGTCACACTATCACTGTGAGATATACCGCTGTAAACCTATACCAATAAATCTGAACCATCCATCAACCTGTACCTCAACTTGTAATCAACCTGTACCATAAACAAGTGCATCAACCATGCACCAACTTGTAATCAACCTGTACCATAAACAAGTGCATCCAACCAAGTACCAAGTATGTACCAATCATGTGTCAACTACTCATCAAATATGACTCATCAATATGTACCAACATTATCAACTATACACCTCATGTATGTGTTCCAACTCATCAACTACTTGTCTCAACCATGTACTCAACATGTACCGCAACCAAAAGACCTCATCAATTTCATCATCCAAATATGATTTGTAGCTCTGGAATAGACCTAGTGTATATGATCACATTCCTGCAAACCTTCATTAACTTTAAAAACAAGAGACTAGCATTTTCATCAAAGTTTTCTTTAGTCTCACATGCCTAGTTTTGGATTAGTCAACAACCCTAACTTGAAGTAATCATAACTTTGAACATGTAATGTATAAATATATGAAACTGATAGAAAATTTTATTCAATGTGTTTTATGCAATTCCTCCAAGTGTCACTACTTGGAACCTCTCAGAAAAGGAGTTATAGCAAAAATGGCATACCTTGTTGAATTCTGGTTTATTCTAGAGAGCGACCTTGTAGAGAGTGCCCCGCATAAAATATTTGCTGAATTGATATGAAAATATTAGAAAAAATACTAAATACTATACCCTAACCAACACATTTTGTCTCACTTAATTTGTATCTATTATGAAGAAGTTATGACGTTTTTACCCGAAACACCCGATTTTGACTAGTTTTAGGACTGGCCACAAACCCTATTTTCCACGGAGTGTAACTCCCAAACTACAACGACCCATAAGCTAAATTTTTTTACCAAAGATACTTGGACAGGTTTTATCACTTTCATATCAATTTAACAGTATGAATCATTATAGAAAAACATTTATAGCGAAAATGGTGAGATGACCTATAAATAACATACCTTAGAAAGCACCATCAAAAGAATTTATCCTTCCTTGCATTTTGGCTTTCTTTTCTTCACCTTCACTCAGAATTACGGTTTAGATATCCTTGGTTACCTAAGACACATACAGATATTCAATATTCTCAAGTGTGATTCAAATGAGAGAGCCTTGCCTCTTATTTATACTCTCCAAGTAGCTTCCTTAAAAACATCTTCTAGGTCACTTGGCCCACTTTCCTTATTTTAGGGTTGGGTCCACTTCTAATTTAT
>SNQJ01S0234383.1:0-13971 GCA_010110895.2 Picea sitchensis
ATTCGATATTGAGACTGATGCATCTGACTATGTTGTAGGCGTAGTTCTCACTAAGCACATTCATCCAGTATCATACCATAGTGAGACACTCTCAGATACTGTTTGGAAATACCCCACCTATGACAAGGAAATGTATTCCATTGGACAAGCCTGTTGTTAATGGAAACATTACATTCTGGGAAAAGAGACAATCTTCCACACTGATCAAAAGCCTCTGCAGTTCATACAGACATAGGGGAAGTTGTAGAATGACCACCATCATAAATGGTCCACCTACATGTAGTAGTTCCATCTCAACATCAAGTATAATACATGGAGCACAAATCGTGTCGTTGGGTGACTCAGTCAACCTCCCGTGGCTAAACTCACCACCTTGCTCCATTCATGTGGGCATGAGTGTTGTGGGTGAGAAATCCTCCTACAAACTAGCATTAAGGGTTCTGTAATGCATGCATAAATGACCTAAAGTCTCCTACTTCTTACCATCATCCCAATCATAAACCCCATTATTCATATGTAAATACAAAGATAAAAGGATCAATTCACTATACCTTGACTTCCACGTTTGATGTAGATCCTTTCGCTTTCGGTTGCTCCTTGAATTGATGTTTCCTCCCAAAGATGACCTACATTCACAAATAGACAAACAAAGAACTCCAAGCATGCATTTGATATATGAACTAATGGGTTAGAGATTCTATCAAAATATAATCAATATTAAACATTAAACACTTCATATGGCGGGACGGGAAAAGTACTTCTTTTATTAATCTCACAAGAATACCTTACAATAGTGAGATCAACCAGTGCTCCTTGAATCTGGTCATGGGCTCCTCTTCAACTGCACTCCAACTGCTTTCATATATGCTTATCTTCACACAATGGTAGCAAAATGTTGGGACAAGGGGAATGCAAAATCGGGTAGAGTTTATTTACTCTTATTCTCTCTTTCCAAATGGGACCCCTACCCATTCTTTTATAGGCTAGAAAAGGCTAGGTATTTGGATGAGTGACCGGCTATGGGCGGTCAAACGGTTTAGGTAACTTACCCAAAAATGTGAGTTTCGTCTGTGACTTTCCATTTTTCATGCTTTTGTAGGTATACACAGGTTGTAGTGGGCCAACCAGCACATACACGTGTGTAGTAGTGGAGCAGGGCACGTGTGCCTTAGAAAAGGGTGTTTTTAAGAAGAGTTGTTCAGTAGTGGCTTGGAAAAATATGTAAAATGAGATGGCCTGACGCCAGGTAAGCATATCTGGTGAAAATTAGGGTTATAACAGATGCCCCCTAATGTGTGAGTTCAGAAGAGCATCTGATGGCCGAAATACATTATCAATCTTCACCAACATACAAAACAAGTGAGCCCAAGGACCAGAGTTTGGGAGGTGTCATCTTCAAAATAACAATTGTCTCACCAAGGCGGGCATACCCATGCTCAGAATGAAATAAAATCATGGCTACCAATCAAATACACTGTAGATCCATGTCATATAACTATATAAAGTGTAGTCGCGAGCAATACACAACGGATCTACATCTCAAAATAAAAAAGATATACATGTATAGTATCCATATTCAAGAAGTGAATAAGGCATGATGGCTAGAGGTGAGGCCTTCAGAGATTGAGAAACAACTTCAAAATATTCACAACTCGAGTAGGAGTGTAATATGAGTGTACAACTTCACTACCCAGAGGTCTTCGACGACTTATCAGGAACGAACTAGAGGATTTTGATGATCAGGCTGAGGGCTTCATGGATTTCAAACAAAGACTTGATTGGGCTTTCGCGATGGTCAGGCATGAGGGCAAGAGACAATCTATAGAGGGGTTGACTCAAGCTTGGTAAAAACTTCCCTTGGGCAATAGCACAACAACTAATGAGACTCAGGCAACATGATGTTGACATAAGTTCACGATGCAGGAGGCAACGCAAACTCTCCATATGTTTGGAATAATAACCAAACGGAGGAAGACACAACTCTATTTAACTAGAACAACTTCCTAAGGTCATATTAAATCCTAGTGCTTGACACACAAACGAAAGGTTGTGCTTTGTCCAAGGGCAATTCATTGTGCTGCCAACAAAAAGAAAATACTTTTCCCTTCCTCTTTTTGGGGTATATTTGATTTTTTTGTCTTTTTCAATAATTGTGGAAATCTTGAAAAAGAATAAAAGAATTATACGTTACAAGGGAGGATCGAGTGTCGCAGACATACTAGTTCGAAGCGCAAGGAACACATGGATGCTCAGAGCAAAAAGGGACATATGCAGCAAAAGGACACTCGGGAAAAATCCTTCGTGGGCCAAGGTGTCAAGACGTAGAGGAAAAGTGCTATAGGGCTTGCACATAAGGCATGCTTCATATGGTTCAATTGAAAGGAACATGGATCCAACATTAGGTCAAAGACGCAGGTATGAAAATGTGATTAATAATACACACAATGGTAATGTCCTTCAATGTAAGTTTAACGAGCCCATAGAAGGTAATCTCGACGGTTTTTCATATTTCGAGAGTCTGAAAAGCGTAAAAGGAGACTCCGTTGGGGTACCTTTTTCGAAGATAGTCTAGTCGATTCAAAAAAGGGGTAAACTAGCACCGACCAAATGTTTATTCAAAACCATTTTAATGAGTGTGATAAAGACAAGATCACTCGGCAAATTTTTCATTTTTAAGGAGTCTGAAAAAAGCTTTACTATGGACTCCGTCAAGAATGTTCTTCTGGACCATTTTAACGAGTGTGAAAGAATAAGGTCACTCGACGATCTTTTCAATTTTAGGGAGTTTGAAAAGAGCTTAACTATGGACTCCGTGGGGGTTCCTTTTTCGTAAATTTAGTCCCTCAGGCCCAAAAAAGGGTTAAAATCATACCTGAGAATACTCTTCTAGGGAACCAAATATCCTAGAGTATACCTTTGTTCATACAATTGACCATCCAGACCGAAAAAGGGGTAAAATACCGTCAGACATATGTGCCTTCAAATTTTAGTTTAGCGAGCGTGAAGGTCAAAATGGTCACTCGACAATCTTTTCATTTTTAGAGGGTCTAAAAAGGGCTTAAAAGAAGACCTGTCAAGTTTTGGGAGTCCCGAGGGTGAGGTCAAGAGTGATAATGCATCATGCAAATGAGGCTCAAACTCTTAATCAGGATAAAACTAATAAGGACTCCCGAGCCTATAGTCATTAATGACGACATGGACACCAAAATGCAACCAGGATCTATCTAGGGAATCCATGAAGGGTTAGGCTCTACCACAAAAAAAAACGACACTTCTAAAGCAGCAATGATGGTTCCGTGTTGCAATTCGGTGGGATAGATCCTATGGCAAAGAGAAAAAGGCAACAAGGTGCAACAAGTGGAGGAGAAATCCTATCTTACATGCACAAGGTTGGAAAAATGACTTTTTACCAAAAGACCTTGAAAATGACCCAAAACTCCAAAAGTTTCCCAATACCCAAAGTAACTCTTATCGTAACAATCCATAAGAAACTCCTAAACCATGTTAAATGATTTTTAATTTAGAAAAAACGACAAAAGGGTCCGAAAAATGACAAAAAGTGGCCAAAAAGTCTATAAATAGAAGCTGGCAGCTCATTATCACTATTGCTAATTGAGAAATTGACTAAAAGCCAAAAATACCCCTTTGTGAAAAGAATTGATTCCGGGAGCTTCAGTGGACGAAACGAACTTCCGCTTGGACCAAGTAAGTACATACTAACCCCCCTTGCATCTCAATTCTTCATTTATGCATTTCTTTTTGTTTTTTGAGGGGGTGCTGACCTTTATAAAGGTCGGCCCTACGTATACGCGGGTTGTCTTATGACAGCCCACATGTGCACACGTGCAAAGGAAATATTGCACGTGTGCACATGCAACTGTGTGCATTACAACCCATGTATACCCTCTAAGATGTTGAAAAAATAAAAAATGCAAGGGCTAATCTCTCCTAAACTTGTAAATTGCAGGATGTATGTTCACTGGAGAGAGAGAGAGCATGAGGACTTTGATTCTGTGGTCGCAGATGACCCTGTTTTTTTAGCTGCATTATCTCAATGTGGCTTGTTTAAGTTCTTCTAGAGTGAATTTATGTGGGCACAACCTAGGATATTGAATGCCTTGATAGACTACTGGCACCCAGATGCGGAGGCATTCATGCTTGAGGGATAGTCATTGACTCCAACGATTGAAGATATCTATTTTCTAATTGGCCTCTCAAGGAGAGGGGAACCAGTCAACCTTCGTTTGCTTCCCTCCGGGCCTCACAACATAGCGGATTTGATTGGAATCCATTGTGAGGTAGGTACTGACAAAGTGGGCACCCAGGTACCGATTCATAAGATCAGCAACCTAACGTTGAAAGCGATAGTTCTACTTATCGGGCGGATCATTGAATCCACAGCTTTACACTAGGCTTCCCGGGCACACATGAATTGTGCGGTTTAGTGCTTGAATGCACAATTTTTTGACTGGAGTACTACTTTACTAGAATGCGTGAAAAGGTAGTTGATAGAGTGTCCGATGCGGAGGCATAGAAACTTTGGGTTTGGTACTATCCTTTGTGATTTTTTCTTCGAGAGGGTACCTAGTCTGAGTCCGAGGGAGATTGTACGAGGGCACATAGCCTCTTCTTCAGTAGTAAACAGATGGGCAATGTTGTTGCCGCGACAGGGGGGAGGGAGGACTATCGAGGCCTTTGACGACAAGTTTTACGATTGGTGGTATCGACAAATTCCGGTGATAGAGGACTATCCCTATGCTATAATCGACTTTTCCAGGGACCCTGACATGGGCGTACCTCCCAGAGTGGTATGAGGAGAGCTAGATAAGATTGTTTTTCAAAGTTATTTGATTTTTATGTTGTTTTTATATATATCATTTTTTTTTGTATACCAGAGTATCTGACATATATGTGTAGATGTGGGACCGGTGTGTCCAACAGACTTTGCGAGGACCAGGCAATGTCCTTGACCAGAGGTCGTACCAGCCGCAACCAGCGGACCAACAACAACAGGGGGACCTCCATCCGGTGAGGCTAAGAGAGTTTTGAGATAGGTAGAGCGGAACCTTACCTCTCTCACTCGCACAATCCCCATGGCAGAGATCGAGGATCTGTCGCCATCTATGCAACCTCATGTAGTTGGGGTGCCACGGACTTGGGTCGAGCTATTTCGGCGTTTGGAAAACATCGTTGTTCAGTATAATAGGGCCAACAAGCCTCGTCCTTAGCTAGGTTGGACTACGTACGTGTTGAGGGCACCTTTTGTATATTTTTTTTTTTTAGGGTATAATCCCCGCGACTCCTACTGTACCTATTTTTGAGGCGCTCACGCCCACCCTTGTACTTTGGCAATTTTTCCGATATATATATGCGTGTTTTCATATCTTCGTGTTTTATGGATTATATTTACAAATGTATTTACATGTGGATGTGTGTGTATTTCTTATATGTGTGCAAGATTCCAATCTAATATCTGATTAGCTAGAGTATCTGTAACTTGATTTAATCTCCTAGGAACATGAAAAAATGCAATATAATCGAAGATTCGTTCTAAGAGATGTACCCTAAGGAACCGTCGGTGTAGAGTAGGATCATGAACATGATAGACTCCATTTAACTAAGACACAACCAGCTGAGTGTCTAAATAGACCCGGAGGTGAGAGATACCAAGTGACAAAGCGTCACGAAGCAACTCAATAACTGCGTTGTATTCAACGACATTGTTTGTGGTGTCGCATAAACATATACCTCCTAAAGATAGCAACTGTCCCTGAGGTGTAAAAATGACCCAAGCTACAGAGGCAAGCCTCCGAGTGTGCCAGCTAGAGCCGTCCACGAACCCAATGAACACCTCTTATTCACTTGACATCTGCCACAGTGAAAAAGATAACATAAAAAACGACACGTCCATAAAACTAAAATACGAAACTAAAAAGTGATAGTACAAAGACTATACATATGTTACAAAAAGTTACCCAAGGCGACCCACCTATGAGTAATACTTTTTGAGGTAGAGCCCATTTCTAGGCTCCACCAAAACATTTCCCTCAAAGTCCACCAGACGATAAATGTCCTTCTGTAGTACTTCTTTCACGATGAAAGGTCCGAAACACATGGGTTTGAACTTGTCTGCCTCAGGGGGTCCTTATCTTGGTCATAGACTGGGACAAGGTCACCTTCAGAGAATATTCGAGGATGAACGGACCGATCATACTGACACTTGACTTTTTGCTTGTGAGCCTCGTTAGACAAGGTCGCATCACGATGCTGTTCATTGAGCTTTTCGAGGTATAGTAATCGCTCTTCAAGTGGTGAAGTGTCTGGAAATAACTATACTGCCAAATTTAAAGATGGGATATGGCACTCTATGGGCAAGACTGCTTCCAGCCTGTAAACGAGTTGAAAAGGTGAGAAATCGGTTGCAGTCTTAACAGACGTTCGGTAAGCCCATAGTGCCAAGTATAACATCAAATGCCAATTTGACTTGTCCGAATTGATCGTTCGTTGTAGAATGGTCTTAAGAGATTTATTGACATCTTCCACCTGTCCATTCACTTATGGGTAGTATGGTGATGAATGTTCTTGCCGCAACCCAAGATTTGATGTTAACTCAGTCATCATTTTATTCTGAAAGTGACTGCCATGGTTAGTGACAATATCTCTCGGGACGTCAAACCTTGCTATTATCTGGTTGAAAAAAAAGAGAGTTGTTGTCTCCCCATCATCTTTAAACGTTGGCATAGCTTCGACCCACTTGGTGAAGTATTCTACTGCTACGATGATATAGCGGTGAAGGGACCAACGGTAATAATGGGAAACATGGGAGTGGGGTGTTCCCTCATCTTTCGAGAGAAGATATGACACGGGTGGCACTTCTTGACCGATTCAACAAATCTTTGATCAATGTCGGCCAGAAGTAACTGGCTCGTAGAATTTTTTGGGTTGTTTCCAACCCAGACAAATGACCTCCACATGCTCCGGTGTGGCAGTCGTTAAGCATGATTTCCGCTTCTTCATGAGTGAGACATTGGCGAAGGATGCAGTCTACACCTCGACGATACAAAGCGTCCTCGAGTATGAGATATTTCTTAGCCTGATGGCATATACGGCGATGCTCATCGTGAGAAGCAGAGGCGGGACACTTCAAAATCTAGAGATAGACAAGCACATCTCCAAACCAAGGGTCAGAAGACACGATAAAAAATATGTCTCCTTTGATAGGCGACTCGTTGGGTATAACATCACCTAATTTGACCGGAAGTTCCGATATGAGTTCCGCGAAGACCATCGACTTTTTGGATTTCGCCGAAACGAACTCCAAGTCGAATTCCTGGAGGATAACTATCCATCTAGTGATCTTTTCGTTTATGACTTGTCGTGTCAATACGTATTGAAATAGGTTCACGATGGCAACGATGGTGGTCTTGCGAAACAAAATGTAATGACGGAACTGTTGGACAATATGGATTGTTGCCAACACAAGTTTTTCAATATGGGAATAATTGAGTTCCGGTCCAACTAGGCCTCGACTCAGGTAATAAATCACGTATTCTGAGAGTAAATCATCCTCCTGAACTAATACCATACCGATGGTTGACTCTGCAGCGACCAAGTATAATAGGAAATCTTTACTATAATTGGGTGGCTGAAGCAGAGGGGTAGATATGAGGGCATGTTTCAACGCTGGGAAAGAGCATTGAGTGGCTTCGTCCCAATGAAAAGGAACATCCTTCTTCAATAAACACATAAAACCCTTTGTGATCTCGGCATAGTTTGCGATGAAACGCCATAAAAAGTTCTCTTTCCCTTGCAGACTTTGAAGCTGAGGGATGGTGCACGGGGGAGGAATTGAACTATTTCCTCAACCTTTAGAGCATCGACCATGATCCTTGTTGTTGAAACTATGAAGCCTAGCAGATGACCCGATGTGATGCAAAAATTACACTTGTTTGGATTCAAGCAAATTCAGTAGTAGTGATACCGTTCAAGGATAAGTCGGAGGTGTTCCGGATGATCATCTCTCTTGCGAGATCGTGACACTAAATCATCGAGATAAGCCTCGACTATGTGTTTGAGGTCGTGGAAAGAAAAATACATGGCCCGTTGAAACGTAGCTCCAACATTTTTCAGACCAAAAGGCATCTTACGATAAGCGAATGTACCCCATGGACAAATGAAAGCGGTTTTGTGTTGGTCTTCGAGTTTGATTTGTATCTGATTGTATCCCGAAAAACCATCCATGAACGAAAAGGCCTCCCATCCTGCACATTCATCGACTATCTGGTCAATAAATGGCGTGGGGAAATTATCTTTTGGACAGGCCTTGTTCATATCATGGAATTCCGTGCATACGTGAATCGTACCCTATTTTTTATTGACTGGAACGGGATTCGACACCCACTGAGTCAATTGGACGGGGTAGATGAAACCAGCTTTAAGTAATTTCTCTACTTCAGCCTTGATAACTGATGCTTTCCTAGGATTGACCGGATGAAGCTTCCGCCAAACTGGCTTGACATCAGGATAAGTCATGATTTCATGCTCGACAATTCTTGGGTCTATGCCTGGCATTTCCTCGTAAGACCAGGCAAACACATCACATAATTCTTTAAATAAATCTGTGTAGATTTGAATCTCCTCGGGGGAGTAGGCCGCTCTAACGAAGATATTATTCACGACTCTAGGGGTTCTGGAGATGTCAATAAGTATCGTTTCAGCTATTGTTGCCATATTTCCTTCAGCGTAAACAACATGTGTTGCCAAAGGATTAATAGGACAAGATTTATCTCCAGTCATAGTTAGAGTGAATTCACCTGCTTCAATTCGTCTTAACTCTGGGAGGAAGTAAGATCTATGATGAATATCATCCCAGGGTCTGTTCGGACTAGTCATTTCCTCAATGATCGCCTCATCTGAAGGCAGGACCAAGTCTAAAGAATCTGTATCAGCAAGGGAACCTTGAGCCCAAATAGGCTCGAGCACTAGATCTAACTCTTGTGCTGGAGTCAGATTAGGGTCGGCAGAAGCTCGTTGAATGATCGAGTATGCAAATTCTGTCACGGACAAAGGCATGGCCATGCCATGGTTCTATGTCCCTTCCATCGTAGAGGATGGGGAAGGAAGAGTCCACGGATTGTGAAAGTGCGTTGTGCGAAACGACGAGATTTGAAAAATTTCAGCCCGAGGCTGGTCGGGGACAAACGTCATGTAATGGACATTTCCGTTAAGATGAGGGTAATCGAAAGTACCCATCAATGGTGGGAACAAACCAACCCTTACATTGACGATGTTGGGCTAAGGGTTATCAATCATCGGGACCATGGAGACTCCCGATGAAGGGTCAGGACGAGAGAAGGATAATTGATCAATGGTCACAATTTGACCCTCATGAGGAAACAACAAAACCCGAAAAACTATCGTGACCACTGATTTCATAGCATAGGTCCAACTCCTTCCTAAAAAAAAATTGTAGTCGAGAGACGCATCTACCACTTCAACTTCGACACACACGATTTTTCCCCCTAACTGCACGAGGAAAGAGGGAATGATCTCGTGTGGTCGGAAAGAACGACCGTCAAAAGCTATAAGAAGAGTAGGTGAAGGAGACAAAATGGGTTGGCCAATGGCCTTCCAACACACCAAAGACATCACGCATGTCGAGGCACCCTCATCCACCACTGTATGAAAAATATTACGGGTAAAAATTTTCGTGGTGTAAGCCACTACTATCTGAAAAACTACGTGGTAAGGAAGATGAGGTTTTAAGTCAGTGGTATCAAGCATGATCGTTCCTGGATTACAAGTCTCGGCAGAGCCTAAGGCATCTAATAGGGCCTTTCTCTGGGAAGGGAAACTATGGAGGACTTCCAAAGAAGACATCGCACAAGGGGTTTGTGATAAATCCTCCACCACAGAGTAGTTATGGGCAACCCTTGCTTTTGGGTTGTAAGAATATTTTTTGAACGCACCTTTTGGGATGCACGTCATTGTTTCACCCAATGTCTTCTCAATCTAGAGAGGAAGATTTGGGTTTTAAGCTTCTTTACCCTTCTCAGAGGTGCTTGGATTTTCGTAATCATGTTCTCTAGTCGATATATAGGCATCACCTTTCATCATATACACATTTACGGATGAAAGATTACTCGAAGACGGAGGGGGTCCTTGACTTCCCCCTTCCGCACTCGAGGAGGCTTGAGTTAGATTTTTCCCATGTGAAAATCGGTTCATTAACACGACAGGTTGTTGCTGTGCCAATAACCTATGGGCCTCCGCAAGCCGAGGGCACTGATGGGTTGGGTGGTCTTCCTTGCAAAGATTACAAGGATACTTCGACTTCTTCTTTTTAGTGTCACCCCTGCCAACATTATCGGTGGGTTTCTTATCCCCCTTACCCTTCTTTCATTATTTCTTCTTTCCATCGGGCTGCTGGGTGGCCTTTGGGTTTGTCTTTTGCACACTGTGTACATATGACTTTTGGGTAGGGGGAACACCCGAATCGGTGGTCAGGTTGGCCGCTGTCTACTGTATCGACAATTGTTACAATTGATTTGACAATTGATCAACAAGCTTTGTTTGTGTTGAATCAATAATTCCATCAACATGTGGTCCAGACCTATGTCGGGTTTTGTCAAGGATTGACCTCGGTGCATCTAGAAAAATCTCGTAGAGTAAACCAGACTGAGAGTAAATTAGCTCTAGCTCTTGAGCTCTCATTATCACGTCTTCCTCAAAAAACACTCTGGATGTTGCGATGTCTTTAGATAACTGGGGTACCAAAGACTTAAGGAACCACTCTAGCAAGAATGTTGGTGGTATTGACACTTTTATTGAACTCTTTCGGTGTCTCCATTCTCAGATATGATCTGAGATATGGTCCGCTTTTGTCTGCTCGAAATTGGCCAGCAATTTTGTGTCGATGTCGTATCTCACAAGTAATTGGAAATGGTTCAAGAAATCCATTGCTAATTCTCCGAAGGAAGAGTATCATGAGCAGTCGAGCTCGATGTACCATTTCGCAGCACTCCCTATGAGAGTGCATTGAAAAAATCATAATTGAATGGAGTCATCCCTTAACGAGTTGGACAAGCACCATAAGTGGAAGGTGGTCAAATGATCGCCAGGATCTTCGTTAGTTTTGGCATCAAAATTTGGAATGTCTGAAGGCAACTTGGTTGGCATACGAGGCCAACTTGGATCGTGATAGATGGGGCCATTTAAAAGCCTTGTAAAATCTGGCAAGTGCGGGGTTTCCAGAAACAGTAGTTTGGGTTGTGGATTGTAGCCAAGGAAAAATAAGGCTGGGGTTTGACTGGAACCAGGTTGCTAGGAAAAGTTAGGTTGTTGGCCAGGGCTCTGGTAATAACCATGGTCGTGACCAGCATACAAATTGTGCGTTTGTTGAGACATCATCGGCTGGTTCCCGTAATAGGACGTAAGGGGATGAGCTTGCATTGCATTCCAAGGATTTTGGGAGGTGTTGCCCCCTGCTGGTCCGACGGGAATAGATGTTGGGCCTTACCTGGGGTTCCACTAGGTATGGAAAGGGTTTCCCCCGACCAACATCCTTGGCAAGGGGACTGGTCCCTGCCATAGATTCCAAGGTCCTTGCAAGGAAGGAATTCCGAAGTGTGCCCCCTGTGCAGGAATAGTACCCTGTACATGATGTGGTTGTCCATAACAGGGGTTGCCCCCGGCCGAAACGGTAGCTGATGAGAAACTGTTGTTACCAAATGCGTCGAACAAAGAGAAAGGTGTTGAACCAACTGACATGTTATAAGGAGGGAGTGCTTGACTACCTTCTCCAAACAAGTTTGCGTTAGGCCCAACGGAGTGTTGACGAACACCGCCAAGCGAGGGGGACGAAGGGGGTATATGACCCCCATCGTAAGGGAAAGTGATAAAGGGAGCTGAAGTGCCCCCCATAGATCCTTGCAGAGGAGCGTTGGAACTCCCTGCCCCTAGAACTAAAGTATTTAGAGTGGAGGAGGAAAGTACAATACTTGTACCGAAGCCAGGCATCCCATATGAGAATGGAGGGTCTGTCGCATTCTGAGTAAACGAAGCAGTGATCACCAACATAGATGGAATCAGACCGTTGCTTGAGGTAGAAGCAGTCGAGACCATATTGGCGTGGATATACGACATTTGGTTAGGAGGTGGAACACCCCCAGTAGTGACAGTCATGAAGGAAATATGAGTATTCCCTGAAGAAGTGGCAACGTTTTCTTCCATTGTTGTTGGTGACACTACTTGATGCTCGTAAGGTAGAACCTGTACGACGATGGGCACCAATAGATCAGTGATGGGTGGGTTATACATACCAAGAGCCTCTGCTCTAAGGTCATAAATGATTGGTTCCTCCAGAATCGAAATTTCTCCTCTCGAATATGGGTTGGGCACAGTTTCATGTAACCAAATTGTCTCAAAAGACCCTTGCTGGTCTAATTTTCGCCTTAGTGGTAGCGGAGGGGGGTTGAGGTCAACCGACAGCAAGCCCAAAAGCCTTCACGACCGGTGAAACTCCTGATCCTCCACTGTGTGAGTATATCAAAGACACAATAGGAAAATCTATAATCGTTTGAAAACCAACAGGCACTAGAAAAAGTACCTATGAGATAAAACAAGCAGTCACTAACTAGTTGGAAGAACAGTTACAACAACCAACACTAGAGAAACTTATCGGTGCAAGTGAAACTCGAATACGGAAGCACCCTCCAGGTATACTCTTTAAAGTGTGGCCCAATGGTTGTCCTAGGTACCGCAATATACCCCCGCAGTCACCTGTGTAAGTCACTAGAAATATAGGCAACTAGGTTGCCAATGCGCAAACAGTCACCAGGTGGGTACAGTCGGCAGTCGGGTGGAACACAATGAGCAGGGTATCAAGCCCGAAACCTATCAAGGAAATCAAAAGCAGGTGTTCCAAATGATGACTGAGGACCTCGAATGGATTCGAGACGCATGAAGCTCTGTGGCAAATGAAATCAATGCAATCCCAAGATAAGCCCTCTATATGTGTTCCCCACTAAGTTTGGTCCGGATTTGGAGGAGTTATCTCCGCTACCTTTCCTTACGTGACCTCGTGTTTATCCCCTGTGTTAGAGGGGGGTCCCGGATAACTTTTACGATACTGGACTTTTGACACTCCCTAGCACAAACTCTTATGTTTGTTTTAGCAACCTTGAAGAGTTTCCTCTCCAATATTAAATCAAGGCTCTAACCTAGACTAGTTGATGGACCCTACAAACATAAAGTCTAGTTGATTTTAATTAATCGTTAATTTTAGTGGTTGTTTTTTAAGTCATAGGAGATGAAAATGAAACCAGTGATGTTTTTGAGCGATGAAAAGGAAAGAACATGCAATGTCTAAAAACCAAGTACTTCTTCAAAAAATAAAAATTTGCAACTTCAAATTCTTTAACCAACTTTTCAAACTTTTTTTTTTTAAGATCTTTTAACAAAAAACTCAAAACAAGATTTCACTCGACTACAAGCTACTTATTTTCCTAAGTCAACAACCAAGAACTTACGAAAACAATCTTTTTCCTGATGATTAATGCAAACAACCAACTACTTAACCAAACCAAGAAATAAACTATTTTTTTTATTTTTATTTTATGCTAAAAAGCAAAATAGGAAAAATGACGACAAGTAAAGGCCAAGAAAAGAATTCTGGCCTAAGCACATATCTCAAAGATTTACTGACAATAACACACAAGTTGATTGAAGCAGACTCTCACACTTGTCTAAAAATCCTATTACAGAAAAACGGAGGAAAAACTTTTAATGAAAGGGAAAGCTATGCTGGAATCCAAACTAGGCTAAAACTGTTATGACAGAGACCATAATGAAACAAGAAAAACCTGGGAAGTTTATCTTGACAGGGAGGAGGATGACTGCCTCCTCAAAATTTTCTAGACAGACACGCGACTATCACTTCAATAGCTAGTGTATGCACGCGGGCTGCCCAAA
>SNQJ01S0234385.1:0-12480 GCA_010110895.2 Picea sitchensis
ATGCGCATTTACAAAAGGAAAAAATGTGTATTTACGGAAAAAAAAAAATGTGCCTTTACGGAAGCTCTCTTCCATATATGTACATTTTTTCTTTCATATATGCGCATTTACGGAAGCCAAAATGCGCATATATGGAAGCTCTCTTCCGTATATGCGCATTTATGGATTCAAGACAAAATGTGCATATACGGAAGATAGAATGCGCATATACAGAAGATAGCTTCCGTATATGCACATTTTGGATTCCATAAATGCACATATACAGAAGCCAAAATGTGCATATACAAAAGCTCTCTTTTGTATATGCACATTTTGGCTTCTGTATATGCGCATTTACGGAAGGAAAAAATGTGCATATACGTAAGCCAAAATGCACATATACAGAAGAGAGCTTCCGTATATGTGCATTTTGGCTTATGTATAGCACATTTACGGAAGCCAAAATGCACATATACGGAATTTGACCACTTCCATATATGCGCATTTACGGAAATGGTCGGCTTTCGTATATGCGCATATACGAAAGTGGTCAAATTATGTATATTAGCATATACGGAAATGGTCGACTTTTGTATATGCGCATATACGGAAGCGATCAGCTTTCGTATATGCACATATACATAAATGGTCGGCTACCCTATATGCGCATATATACGGAAATAGTCGGCTTCCGTATATGCATATATATGGAAATGGTCGGCTTCTGTATATGCGCATTTACGAAAATGGTCGGCTTCTATATATGCGCATATATGAATGTGGTTGGCTTCCGTATATTCACATATACGAAAGCCGACCATTTTCATATATGCGCATATACGGAAGTGGTCAGCTTTCGTATATGTGTCATATATGCACATATACAGAAGTTGACCACTTCCGTATATGCGCATATATGGAAGTTGACCACTTCCATATATGTCCATATACACAAGTGGTTAGCTTTCGTATATGCGCATAGATGTAAGCCAACCATATACCAAAGCCAACGTGCAAATACAGAAGTGGTCGACTCCGATATATGCGCATATACAAAAGTGGTCCACTTTCGTATATGTGCATATGTGTAAGCCGACCATTTTCGTATATGCACATATACAAAAGTGGCATATGCCCATATACAGAAGTGGTATATATGGAAGTTGTCAGCTTCTGTATATGCGCATATACAGAAGCCGACCATTTCCATATATGTGCATATACGGAAGTGGTCAACTTCCATATATGTGCATAGCACATATATGAAAGTTGACTATACGGAAGTTGACCACTTCTGTATATGCGCATATACGGAAATGGTCAGCTTCCGTATATGCACATATATGGAAGTCAATGCCTATACGAAAGCCACCTTCCACCTTCCGTATATGTGCATATACTGAAGTGGTCGACTTCCATATATACACATATATGGAAGTGGTCATCTTTCGTATATGCACATATACGGAAACCATCTTTCATATATGTGCATATATGAAAGTGGCGGGCTTTTGTATATGCGCATATAAATAAGCGACCGACTTTCGTATATGCACATAAACGGAAGCCGAATGACTTCTATATATGTGCATATATGAAATTCAACCACTTTCGTATATGTTCCACTTTTGTATATGCGCATATATGAAAGTCGGTTGGCTTTCGTATATGTGCATGGTCAACTTTCATATATGCCCCTCTCTCTCCCTCCAATTATTTCTCTCTCTCTTTCTCTATGCCACTCTTCCCCCCTCTCTCTCCCTCCATTTATTTCTCTCTCTCATCCCCTCTGCCCCTCTCTCCATTCCTCCTTCTATACCGCCATTTCTCTCTCCCCATCTCTCTTTCACCTATATCTCTTTCTAACTCTCACTCTAACTCTCTGTTTTCCCCTTTCTCTCTTCCCCCCCTCTAGCACTCTCTCCCTCTTTCCCATGAATATATATACCGACACATATACCTAGTATATTATATATCGACATATACTACATGTATGTGTCGGTATATATACTCAGTATATATACCATTAAATATACTAGGTATATATGTCGGTATATATACTTGTATATATACCTAGTATATACACTGACATATATACCCAGTATATATATCGGTATATATACTGAGTATATACACTGACACATATACCTAGTATATGTCGATATATATACTAGGTATATGTGTCGATATATATACTCAGTATATATATCGGTATATGTAATCAATATATATATCGGTATATATACTAATCCTTTATACTAATGCAGAAGTATGCTCATAGGAACCAAGTCAGCCAAGTTCACAAAGGCAGTGATGGAATCCCTTAAAGGGAAATGATTCTGTGTGTTTGAAGAGCAATTCATATATTGAGTATATATACCAACACATATACCTAGTATATGTCAATATATATACTAGGTATATGTGTCAGTATATATACCAGTATATATACTCAGTATATATATCGGTATATATAATAAGTATATATACTAGTATATATACTCAATATGCCCCTCTATGTAGCATCATGTGCACCAAACTTGAGATCGTTCTCGTCTTGGTATAGTTTATTCTTGAATCTTCTCCATTAGTGTCGATATTTGTCCCTGGAGTTGCGACAAATTTGTGTCCACTGGAGGTTTGGTCACCCTCATACTCCCTGGATAACCTGCCATGGATTTGATTTTCATCAACTGTTCCAAGGCGTATGTTAAGGTGGATATTCGTTGTTGTGTTAGAGGAATTCTCATCAGAGGTAGTAGTTATTGGATGTACCATTCCCTCTGGTGATCTTCGTGAATTAGATGTGCTAACCTCCCAATAACGTCTTTAAATTTCTGACTGTACTCCCAGGCAGATTATCCTTCCCTTTGTTGAATCTCCCGCAACTCAAAGGGAGCTTGTTGCTCTGACTGAGGTAGTTTGAATTCAACGATGAGTTTCCTATATTTATATATAATGGCCAAAGTCACACAAATTATATGCTTTAGCATATGTTGGTAAAGTATCAAAATATATATCATTATCTAAGTATAAAATCATTATTTTATCAAAACATATAGAAATTTATAAAGTAAAAGTAAAAGTTATAAAATTATAGATTTTAATATAAACATTCAAAAATCATATAGTAGTAGACAAAAAGTTCACATCAATCATAGAGTAATAAAGAAAAGTTCGACATTAGGCGAAGGTTCATTTAGATTGTTGGTGATTGCCTCTAATCAATGTGAATTAGCTCAATTTTAGACTCCACCATCATTATTGAGTTAGGGTGGTTCAATGGTCTTCATAATGGTTAGGGCCAACATTGGGAATTTATCATTTAGGTTAATTGTGTCTTTGTTCTGAGCTCTCTACCAAAGTGACCAACATTATGACATAACCTTCCTTCTCATCTTTGTAATTGCCTAATAATTTTGACCAGGAAAGGGATATACCAAGTAGATCCTTATTCATATTACATGACAAATTACATAGTCTCTTCAAGTGGCACATTACACACGGGCTAGTACTTGCTTTATGGAACGTTTTTTGTTGACTTGCTAAGGCTCCTTTTCCCACCATGAATTCCCAACGAGTTTGTTGCATTCAAACATGTATTGGCTTACTTTTCCAAAGTGATCTCCCTAAGAAGGCATTCCATTCAAAATGACAAACTTTGATAATAATAACTCTACTACATTCCTATGGACTTGTAGAAGGGAATTTTTTAAGGATCCATACTTATCTTAAAGTGTAGAAATCTTGGTGAATCCTACTAATTCTTAAAATAACAACCATAATATGTTTGACAATATGTTTATAAAAATATTCAAATTTCTAAGAATTTTATATGGTTTTGAATTTGGACGAAGCATTTTATAAAAAAATGGAAATTGACAAATATTTGTTTGATAAAAACCATACAAAATTAACCCATGAGCTTCCATGACTAATAGACTTGATTAAAGACATGATACACAAAGTAGTATTTCGGAAATAAAAGTCTAATACATGTTCTTAATATCCTCCATATCTTCCTAAAAAATGCCATTGAACTTGTACAAACCCATAATCTTCTCTAACATATTTTTCTTTTTGAAATTAATCAAAATAAATTAACCTTAAAAAACTCATTACTTCCTTAACCTAATGAATCTTTATACTCTTCACATCTGTGATAAAGTGCTTCATTTTAAGGGGTCTAGAGTTTTTGTGCAAGAAAGTTTTTACACCTTCTAAATCTCTTAAAGCCATTTTATCCTTCTTTGTTTTGATCTTGTGATCAACTTGCCCCATTTCAAATAAATTTAACTATTCATTTCTCACACTAACATCTATGATCTATCTATTTATTATCATTTATCATTTGTAGGGTAAGAAATAAAAAACAATTATCTATATAAAATAATGACTTACAATCTCCAAAGTCTAAATGAAAAATGAATTTAAAGAGAATATGTAAACTTAAGTCCATATGAAACTAAACCAATAAAAAAGGGTGAGGTGGTCCAATCAAAGAGCCTATATCTAGGCATTAACTTATCTTCCTCTATAATGTAGACAATCCATGCAATCCTTGAGTACATATAATCTATTGCTTATCTCCCAATCCATGCAATCCTTGGGTACATAAAAATACTTGGGTGTGCTCATTGCCTTGTCTCCCCTGCTTTAGTCAACATAGGTATTGCTATATAACCAATTTTAATTTAACAGTTTTCCCATTTATCTTATTTATTAGAAAACTATAGCTAATAAAACTTTATGAGGAGGCATAATGTAAGGCTAAACCAATTGATTAAAGTGTAATATGGTCATACAAAACAAAACATAACAGTGTATTTTCAAAGAAAACTTCAAATAAGATATTCGACAACATTATCTTTATCGAGACATAATTGGGAAACTATATGAGACAAATTAATACTGACTTTAAATAATCAAATTGATATAAAAATCTATCAAATTGATATAAAAATCTTATCATAAAGGAAATCTCTTCACTTGTTTCATTAAAATATTTTTATTTACCTACCAAAAGGTTTTACCAATTTATTGAATGTTACAGTTTTACCAGTTTATTGAATGTTACTTCACTTGTTTCATTAAAATATTTTTATTTACCTACCAAAAGGTTTTACCAGTTTATTGAATGTTACAGTTTTACCAGTTTATTGAATGTTACATTGGAAAACATTTGGAAATCCTCATCACTTGTTTCATTAAAATATTTTTATTTACCTACCAAAAGGTTTTACCAGTTTACCAATTTATTGACACTGCAGTCTCCTCACGCTTCACAGGACTGTTTGTGGGCGCTTATGGAGCTGACAACGTTTAATGCTACGCAGGTCTGTGGACGACGAGAGTCTAGCAAATAGAGACGAAGTTTGGATTCGAAACAGGCTGAAAATGGTTGCCGAAATCTAAGGCGAGAGAGGAGGTCGGAAAAGGTGCCTGACATGGTATGGTACCCACACCATGCACATCATACCCACTGGCATCCATCATCCGATATGCACGAGCCTGGTAGCACGACCATCCAGCCTGCAAAGTCTTAAAGACTCCGCAGCAGGCTGGATCAGGCCTGGAATTTCAAATTTTTTTTGCCTGTCAAGTAAAAATTCGATGAAAGGTATTTGATTTGAATGCCTTTCATTTTACATTTTTACGCATATTCATGAATGTCATTGTTTGTTATTTAAATTTATATATTTGAAATTTACATCCTCTATGCAGGTCCAGAAATCATGAATTACACAAACATGTTGCCGTGGCTAAATAGAATCACTTAGTGAATTTAATACAAAAGATTACATTAATTTGGGTGCTTTTATTATCTCTAGTTTTCTATAGGTAGTTGACAATTTATCACCTCGGCATCAGCAACAGCAACAAACAAATAGAACAAACGCAACAGAAATTAGCAACAAACGAACAGAACAAACACAACAGAAATTTGTAGGGATATTTAACGTTCTATCATAGAGACTCAACCGGAAACAAATGATATCTCTAAAAAAAATTGGAGTTACTATTAAAAAAAATAGTCATTTTATATATAATTGGAATACCATCAAAACAAGTTTTAAACCACATCAGTTCGGGAATGGAGAAAGTTAATCCAGAAGTCTTTGGATGTGGACATTGGTCATGACTTTCTGTCGTCTCATGAAAACCAAACAAAAGGAATCGAAAGTTGATTGTGTTTTTGTTTCTATCGTGTCATGGAAACCAAACAAAAGACAATGGTTATCGAGTGTCTTTGAGAGCTTGGGCCCTGCACAACTCCTACCACCCGGCCATCCTTCGGTGGTAGAGGTATTAGCCTCCTCTGTAATCTTCTATGAGTTGTGACGGTAGCTAGGGTCTCGAGAGGCATCGGTTTGAGTTAAAGATTGATAGATAGTGAGGAGTGAAGCACCGAGTTTGTTATAACGAACAAAGGGAGCAAGAGTGAGTTGAAGCAGCCAGAGAAAAATCCTTATTTGAGTAAGACCAGAGCTAACAACAATACAGTATTATCCTTACAAAAAAACATCTATCAAATTTTACATAATTATCTCCACCAAAAAACAATCTATTTGATTGCAAGAGCTTACACAATTCAAATATGCAAAATTTGTGAGGGAATAAAGGAAAATTCAAATGCCCAAAATTTGCATTCTTCGCAATAGCGTAGCCTAACCCATTCTTCGCCATAACGTAGCCTGACCCATCAGAATGAAGTAGTCCCCCAACAAAACCCTTGTGAGTTAACAGAATCCATGGTAAATTCAATCTGAAATTCAAATACAAACTCAGTATGGTGTGGGGAGTGGACAAGTTACAACAGTTTTATTAACTCTCATTTATTCCTTCAACTAACCACACGACACCATCCCTGCCAGCGCAGTGTCATTGATTCCTTCATCTTCCCTGCCAGCTGCCGAGTCTCATTGACTCTTTCATCTAACCTCTGCTGAGGTGGAGCATCAAATAAGTGTGATTCGTTACATTACCAGCTAACGCAAATAAAGATTTCAAAACACAAATAGCATACCCACGATAACGCTTCTATTAGCTTGGATACCCTCATTCGTGGAGTCATCTTCTTGGCTTGGATACCCTCATTCATGAGGTCATCTTCGATCCCTCATAAAATGGACCTAAAATCCTACGAACCACACTCCACCAATAGTCAAACCTCTGCAAAAATGGGTTGACGCGACACCCTGTCTGTCTAGCCATGAGTATAGTCTATATCACAGAGCCTATAGGTTAAGGTACCTACTAATATTTCTGATAGGTATTTGACTTAGTTATGAGTCGATATGACAGGTTCTCAATTTTGAAGCAGGTCACTCTTGATGTGTGGCGTATCCATGCACCTGTCAAATACGGGTTGGGAGACCAAATACGTGCTACAGGCCGTCAAATTCCAGGCCTGTTTGTGATATGTGTTGTCGAGGAGAGTAGATTAGATATTTGTGATCGCTAGACTGATGGTTGAGCCGCTGGATATTGCTCGCCAATGAATTGGCCAGATCCAAAGTGCTCAACGTACAACTTTTGTCACAAGCGTTTGTTACTTTTTTACTTCCACATTATGGCCATTCCATAGCTCGTGACCAATTTATCCATCTAGTGATCCATGGGGGAGAGCTGTCCAAAAAATCTATATATGTCTCTGCATCGTTTCGTAATAACTCCACTGAGTTCCGCGCTTCCCGGCTTAGTGATATGTTCGGGCAGAATAAGTCCCAAACAATCTGAAAACAGAGGAAGTGTTGATCTAGACGTTCAAAGAACTAGATCTGTGCTGTGCAGAAGAGTAGATTAGTTATTTGTGATCACTAGACTGATGGCTGAAATTCTAATGCATCGGCCGAGGGAGTGGGTTATACAAATTAATTCTGTAGCAAACGCGGATACGAGTCTGCGCGTGGCGACGCCTCTGCTGAATACGAAACGCGGATACGAGTCTGCGCGTGGCGACGCCTCTGCTGAATACGAAACGCGGATACGAGTCTGCGCGTGGCGACGCCTCTGCTGAGTTTTACATTCCTCAGGTTCTCTTCTTTGGTCCTTACCACATTAAAGACTCTTGTTCTGCGGGAAGTAGGAAATCAGCCGTGGAGGCGTACAAAGACAATTCCGCGGCCATACTTTCGCAGATACTGCGAAATTGTGGTAAGAGCTTCGACTATGTAGTTGAAATGATGGAACAGAAGCTGCCAGAAATTGGGCGTTTCTATAACTGGGTTATAGACGGTGAATACACTAAGAACTTCGCTTTCAGGATGGCCGTAGATTCATCCTTCCTGTTACTTTGCTTGCTAGGATTTGAGAATCTTCCACGGCTCCTGGGTGATCAAAGCCCCGGCATGATCAGTTTTTTTAGGATTTATAAATTGTCTATGTGGGACGATATTGTGAAGATGGAGAATCAGATTCCGCTGTCAGTATTGAAAGAAGTTTTTGAGAAAGTGAAAGAAGCTTTCATATCCGTTGGAGACTATCGGGACTTCAATCTACTGTTGTTCCAGATGGTCGAGCCTTTGACTCCTTTCTGGTTAGAGGACATAGATGAGGCAGAGGCAAGGAAGCATAAACTATTTCATGTTGAAATAGCAAGGGAGCCGCATTTGCTGGGTTACATGCACGCATTCGCTTCGCAATTCCTGCATATACACACTAGCGGAGAGGACAACGGGGCAAAGCTGACATTATTGCAACAATGTAACAACTTTCTGGAAAACCTTGTTTTACAGGTCTGTCTTTTTTTCCCCCCTCTTCCATCCGTTGAACGTCGGTTTCTACACGGATACAGTGCAGTGCATTTGGACCGGGCTGGGATTAAATTCAAGTCGTTCTGCAAGCTGTCCAATAATATCCGATTCGACAAACACTCCGGCACGCTCTACCTTCCGGAGATCTTTGTAGTGGAGATGACCACCGAAATATTCTTGAGGAACATGGTTGCGTTGGAGTACAATGACGCCACCCGTCTCAAATCAGTGACGCGTTACATCGGGCTCATGGGTTGCCTCATCCAGTCACCGGATGACGTTCGCCTACTCATCAATCGACATGTCATTCTTCCTTCGAGTACCTTCCCGTTGACTGATGAGTGCACAGTCAAGATGTGGAACGACGTGCGCCAGCCCTTCATTAGATCACCCTTACTCGATATTCCTGATGACCTCTCGGCGGCATTGTGCGAAGTGCTCGACAAAAACTATTCCAAGAGCAAAATGAAGAGGACGCTTTCGGGACTTTGGGACTATGTGTCGAGCTGGAAATTTTGGGCTCCAGTCGGTGTGTTCTTGGGTCTCGCCATGACTGCTATACAGACCTACTGTAGCGTGTACCAGTTAGCCTCTTCCGGTAACACTAGCGGGCATGCTGCTTAGTTCGTTAGACATAGACAAAGATATAGTCCTGCACGAGATGCCACGCCATCAACGATTGAGAACTTTCGTTTTTACTTCCGTGTATTTATATGGTTTGCATCGTCCTTTCTTCATGATAGGTATTTGTATTAATTTTGTTATATCTACGTTACTCTTTGGTAATTTCAATATTTATATTGAAATTATTTGGTAATTTTTATTTTTATATTGTTTGCATCGTCCTTTGCTTAATTTTGTTATATCTAGGTTACTCTTTGGTAATGAGTTGAATGAAACAAAAAGTTTCTTTGGTTTTCATAGTGCCATACTTTAGAATTCTTCCATGAAATGTCATTAAATATTTTATCCACATTTTTTAAATTTCAAGTTAAGATTAATGTTAAATTAATGGACACCACAAAGTTGTTTGCCTTCAAACATTTTTATTCAAAATTTGTTTATTTATGGATAGATGATTTGCATCATGATGGCTGTTAAATTAAGTTTTAAAGATTTTGTTTATTTATGGATAGATGATTTGCATCATGATGACTGCTCAATTAAGTTTTAAAGATTTCAACTTATTTTGGTTTTTATATGTATTTTTAAAAAGAAAATTTTGTAAGATTTTTTTATTTTTTATAAACTATATTTATTGGTAATTTCAATATTTTGGTTGGTAATTTCAAGAGATTCAACTAAATTAAAATCTATGAGTTATTAACAATATTGAGAAATCTAAGGGATGTGTTCCCACATTCTTAAATGGTATTTCTAATAAACTTTTTGTGTAAACTAGTGCACTTAATTTAGATGGCTTTCATGCGCTGACATGAACTAGCAAAATATCCAACAATATGGTGACAATCAATTGAGTTAACCCCTTGAGCTTATGATTTTTATACGTAGAATTCATTTTTTCTATTAATTTGGAATCAATTGCTATAAAAAGTCAATCTTTTTCATTTAAAAAAAGAAATGTAAAGATACATTTTATATGTGTAAGAGAGCACTAAAAAAATGTCACTCCTTTGATATCGATAGTGGAACGTTCCCATCCACCTAGGCTGGGCCACGCCACACAAAACTCTCCCTTTTTACTGTTGATGATTGCAGCTTCATGAGATATTCTCCAAGTTGCTCTCCTCTGGACTGAGTTGAGATGACGAGTTATTTTGGTATTATTGTGGTGTTGTTCTCATTATATTATTGTTCATTTGCCATTTCTAGCTATTTATTTATGTTCTGCATACCTTTTATATCTGGAATATTACAAGTGGTATCAGAGCACCTTCATTGGCAAAAAATTGAGCAAAAACTCTGATCAAATATCTTTGTGTTTCTTCGGCTATTGGTTAGGGAAAAATTCTAACATGAGACAACCTTATCAAAAGGGGATTCCAAGGATTTCCATTCTTCCATCTCTGTCAAGTGAGGGAATAAATGGTTGATCATCTTCTCAAGGGTTTTTCATTTGCCTCCTCCCTTTTGGACAAGGGATCAATCATCTTTAGGAAAATGGATTGGAACAGAGAAAGTATTAGGGAAACCATCGAACAATAGAGATAAAACTTTTATTCTAATCCTATCCTAAATCAGGGGTGGAAACTTATGTTAGGCTTTCTAACTTGGGAAATATGGAAAGAGAGAAATCGAAAAATCTTCAGGAATGAACAAATGGGAGTAGAGAAGGTCTAGCACAGAATCCAAGACAACATTTAGGAAACCATGTCAATTACACACTGGAATGAGGAAAATTGGCTATGCAATGAAAAGGAGGTCAATATATTGAAGGCTCTGGAAATCAACCCATGTAAATCCTATCAACCCCAACTTGCTAAGAGCCCTAGCTGGAACATCCCTGACAAATGGGCATATCATCCATAAGGCTTCATAAAAATGAATTTTGATGGGGCCTCAAAGGGAAATCCTAGTCCTGTATGCTTTGGAGGAGTGTTATGGAATGAAAAAGGAGAAATACTACAGATCTATGTAGGTTATCTAGGAATTGAGAGAAATAATGCATCAAGTTATATACTTTAGAATTTGGACTTCTTATAGAAGCAAGCGAAGGTTTCTCTAAAGTTGTGGCTGAAGGAGAATCTCAGTTCATTGTTCTCATGTTAAAAGAGCTCCAACAAGGATTGTCTATGAGAAAAATATCCAAGAGTTGGAGGTTGGAAGGTGGTTTGGAGCACCTAAAAGATGTCATTTCTTGAATCTCGGTCATTATTCTCTCACATTTAAGTAGAGATGGTTGTGGTAAAATTATTATAGTTGGCTTCAATACGGTTCTAATACAATATGAGTTTTAAAGCATTGCTAAAGTCTTTTAATAAAATATTGACTTTTTATTTGTCAAAAAGTAAGTGCCTTTGATTCTTATAGTGATATTCAATGGAGTTTATGTGCATGGAAATGTTAAGAGTTAGGGTTAGATGTCTATGATTAGAGTGAGATTCACGACCATCTAAAAGATGAAAGTTTACTATTTGGTTGTATATGGAGATATATGATATTACATAATCAATGACACTGCTACCCAACCCATGGATACATGTCATCCTATAAGAATTTGGCCACTTCCTTAGACCATCACAAATTATTAAATCTGGGCCTTCGAAGTTTCTTTTGTAAGAGATAGCTAAAATAAGGTCCGGGAGAGATCCCTTGGAGATTTATATATTATTTAATAATAAGTGATTTTTTTAATATAAAAATTATATTGAAATTTGGAAATTTTAAATTATTATAATTAATTTTTTATTTTTTAATTAAAATTAAAAAAATAATTTATTTTAAAATTTTAAAATTTTAATAACCTTATGAAGAAAGTACCACTATTCATCTTGTTTTAATTTGTCATTTTCAACTTTCAAAAATTTAATGGATATTACATACTATAACATCATATAATCAATAACATCATATATAACTGATGCATCATACAATGAATAACTGATGCATTTACTACAATGAAGTTTATCTCTTTATATATCATTGTTGACCAAATAAATCATTTTCACTTATAAATGTGGGTTAAACAAATTTACACAAAAACCTAAACATTAACCTATTTTAAAATAATAAAGTAACTCTCAACATTAACATGAAAGTACCCAAAACTTTTATAAAAATTAAA
>SNQJ01S0234386.1:0-13971 GCA_010110895.2 Picea sitchensis
GGCCCTCAAGGGCCATGCTCAAGTCAATCTGCTCTCGTACTCCATGTCTAGGACCATGTGGGCCTCGAGACATGATCTCCTAGTTATCCCTAGATATCGAGGATAACAACGCCACAAGCAATGTCATCGAATACAATGCAGTCTTAGAGTTGCTTTGTGATGCTTTGTCACATGGTATCTCTCACCTCTAGGTCTACTTAGACTCTCAGTTGGTTGTGTCTCAGTTCATTGGGGTTTACTGCATTTACGATCCTACACTATACCGATGGTTTCTTAGGGTATGTCTCTTAGAACGAAGCTTTGATTACATTACATATATCCATGTTCCTAGGAGACTGAATCAAATCACATATACTCTAGCTAATCATGTATTAGATTGGCATATTTCACACATGTAAGAAAATCACACACACGCACATGTGAATACATTTGTAAAATATATGTAATCCATAAGACGTAAAAAGATGAAAAACATCCATATATATATAAAAAAAATATCAGAGTACAAGGGTGGGCGCAAGCGCCTCAAAAATATGTCCAGTAAGAGTCACGGTGCTTATGCCCTAAAAAATATACAAAAAGTTCTCTCGGCACGTAAGTAGTCTAGCCTAGCTAATGGCGGGGCCTATTGGCCCTGCCGTAGTGAAAAACAGTGTTTGCCAAATGCTGGAAGAGCTGGAACTAGGTCTGTGGCACCCCAACTACATGAGGTTGCATCGACGGTGGGAGATCCTCGATCTCCACCATAGGGATTGTACGAGTGAGAGAGATAAGGTTCCGCTCTACCCATCTCAATACTCTCTCATCCTCTCTAGCTGGAGGCCCCCCTACTACTGTTGCTGGTCCAACAACTCCAGCTAGTCTTACCTCTGGTCGAGGATGTCACCTAGTCCTCAGGAAGTCTGTTGGATGCACAGGTCCCACATATGTATATAATAGATACGTGTCATATAATCTGGTATACAAAAAAAAATGATATATATATAAATACATAAAAAATAAATAACTTTGAAAAGAAAACTTACCCATCTCTCCTCGCTCCACTCCGAGAGGTACTGGCATGTCAGGATCTCTAGAAAAATTGATCCCATCATAGGGGCAATCCTCTATTGTCGGAATATGTCATGACCACCAATCAAAAAAAAATTCATCAAAGGCCTTGATGGTCCTCCCTCCCCCATGTCACAACAACAACGTCGCCCATCTACATAGAGCTGGGAGAGAGGCCTCGTGCCCTCGTATGGTCTCTCGAGGATTAATACTGGGTACCCTCTCAAAGAAAAAGGAGCACAAAACGGTCCCAAACCCAAAGTTTCGGTGATCCTGTATTCGACACTCTGTTAGTTGTCTCTTCATGCAATCCAACATGGTGGTACTCCATTCAAAAATCCGTGCATTTAGGAATTGTACTGCACAATGTATGTGCGCCCGGGAATCCTGATGCAAAGTCTCGGATTCAGTGATCCGCCCAATGAGTAGAACTATCACTTTTAGTGATAGTTTTTTGTTGGCACATAGGCAGACCCAGGGTTTAGCTTTAAGAGTGCACCAACAAGCCCTAGTTACTGGCCCTTTTGGCAGCACCTGGGAAGCAAACGCAGTCTCACCTGAAGCAGCTATGAGGGGGTTGTAGGACAGAGATGTATACAACTAGGGGAATATCAAGTGGTTCTTATTACAACAACAACATAACATGCATTTACCATTCAACTGGCTAGATCTATCCTTCACAGCTATAGATCTGATCTAATACAATGATGTAGATAACAATATAACAACAACAGATCTCAAAGCATCAATCACACACACAACAATAGATGTACGTGGTTCACCCTCTCCCTAGGGATACGTCCAAAAAACTGTTCTTATGGTATATTAAGATAAAGCTTACAGTCCTGATCTATGCTCTTGGCTAGCAGATCCTTTCTCTTCTCTCTCTCCTTCTCCCCTTCCAGCGCACCCAACTGCAGGAATTGATCTTCGCACCCAGCTGAAGATCTTACAATACCAGAAGGCTCTCTCTCACAATACTTCTCTCACCCCTAATACAATATTCTCCCAATGAACAATAATAAATAACAAGGAAAAACCACAATACCGACCTGACCTAGGTCCTCTCGACCTCTATTTATACATTATAATCCCTCACTGAAATCCTCAGGTCAAAACCTAGGTGTCAAAAACCCTAATTACCAAAACCCTAGGTGTCTACAACCCTAGGTCAACTTGACCCATTATTTTCAGGCTTCGCCAGCCTGTCTTTCCTTCTTCATCTCACGGTGCTCCAAGGCATCTAATGCTGGCTTTTTCCACTTCCTGAGTCATCCTTGGTCCATATTCCTTGTTGATTTTTCATCCTCGATCTCCTAATCCAACGGCTTTCTTTTCTGCACTTTGCTCCGTCTTTTCTGTTCTATTTCTCACTTCAATCCAGTGACAGTCACTTTGTCTCCCGCGAAGCTCAATTTTTACCTTTTCTTCCTCGTTCTTCGCTTCCTTCCATAACCAAGGGCCAACAGACCCCCAACACTCACCTGTGACTCATCCTGAGGCACTTGAGATCCGATCCTCTTGTTTTACTTCGACTTTCGACTGCACAGTGCATCCCTTGGATTCTTCTTTATGCATCCTTTCCATCCTTGTGTAGACTGTCTTTTCTGTGTCTGGTACCTAGTTTCAATTGCACCTAGTACCTAGACCCTTGTCTTCTTGATTCTAGTGAGAACTGCAAGGCAACTGGTTGTGATAGTACAACTTCAGTCGACTCCCATTCACCAAGCCTTCCTTCCAGTCTCCTTTCAATGTATTCAGTTGCGTAGCTCCTCCTTCTATAACATAGGCAATCTCATATGGTCCTAACCAATGCGTTATGAACTTCCCACATGTTTGATAAAATTACTTTCATATACCAGTACTAAATCACCTTGCCTGAATATCTTCTTCTTGATGTGTCGGTCATGATAGGCCTTTTCTCGTTCCTTCTGAATTTGTTGATGGAAGCCTGCAATGAATCTGTCTTCTTCTAGTTCGACCAACTATGCTAGCCTCTCATGAATAGTGTCAGTATCATCCATGTCTGTAAATGCATCAATTCTTAAACTTGGTACCAAGTAATCCATTGGGACAATAGCTTCAAGACCATAAACCAACTTGAAAGGGGTCTGCATTGTTAATTTCTTGCAAGTGGTTCTATAAGATGAGAGTACTACTGGTACTCTTAAATCCCATTCATCCCTTTTCACACCACAAATATTTTTCAATGATGTCTCCAAGATCTTGTCGAATGTTTCAACCATTCCATTTGCTTGTGGATGATAAGGTGTACTCTTCTAATGGTGGACTGCAAATTCTTCAGTCAGGGCTTCGACTGTCTTACTAATGAAGTGTGTACCTTGATCACTCATAAGGACCTTAGGGCATCCAAACCTGGTTATTATTTCATCAAATATAAAACATCCAGCTGTAGATTCACTACAGTCCTTTACTGCTCTTGCTTTGACCCATCTAGTCAGGTATTTTATCGTAGTGATAATATCCCTTGCTCCGGTGCGCTTCCCTGGTGGGTTTATAGGTCTCAAGAAGTCAATGGCCCATTTTTCAAATGCTTGTAGGGTCATATGTGGTGCTAATGGAATCTCATCTCTTCGGGATGGTTTTCCAACTCATTGGCATACATCACATGCTTTGGCATATTCTTTAGCATCTCTATGTAACGTAGGCCACCAAAGGCCAGCTCACAGAACCTTCTGCACAGTTTATTTTCCTACGTAATGTCCTCCTGCAATGCCTTCATGAGCTTCTTCGAGGATCATAGGGCGTTCTGCCTCCATCACACATCTTCTTAGGATCTCATCAGGTCCCATTTTATATAGCTAACCAACTATCAGTGAAAAATCTGCAGCGCGCACCACTAGTTGTTTCTTCTGCAGAATTGTGTACTTGGCTAGAGCCATTTCTGTTGATAGGAACTGGACTATGTCTGCGAAGTGGTCATCCATATTTCTAATGGAAAGTAGTTGTGCATCCAGTAGTGTATCCTCCAGACTGGTAGGTTCTTTTCCATGCTCCAACCTCGACAGGTGGTCTGGGCCCTTATTCATTCTTCCTGGCTTAACTATGATCTCAAAATCATATTCTTGAAACAGGAGAAGCCATCTGTAGATTCTCCCCCCCAACACTGGCTTGTTGACTAGGTACCTCAATGCGGAGTGATTAGTAAACATTTTAAAGTGTCCTCCCAACAAGTAGTGTCGGAATTTCTGCAATGCATACACCATGGCTAATCCCTCTCTCTCTGTAGTAGTATAACTGATTTCAGCTGTAGATAGTTTTTTGATTTCGAGTCATCAAAGTATGCTTCTAAAAACTTATGCAAAAATTCTTTGAACGCTTCAACCACCACCCTGGAAAATATGGCTGGGGCATTCTTCAGTCCAAATGGCATTACTGTATATTGGTAGGATCCCCACTCTATGGAAAATGTCATCTTATGATGGTCCTCCTTGGCGATGCGGATCTGATGGTACCCTGAAAACCCATCTGTAAAAGAATATACTTCTTGGCCTCCCACGTTATCCAACACTTCGTCTATGAAAGGTGTAGGGAAAGAATCATCTAGACAAGAATCATTCAACTTCCTGAGATCTACACAAATCCTGATCACACCTATCTTCTTATCTTTCACTACCATGGGGATAATCCACTCCGACTCTTCGACAGGTTCAATAATCCCTGCTTCCATCATTCTATCGAGCTCAATCTTTACTTTTTTCTTATATTTTGGGTTCAATCTGTAGGGTCTTTTCTTGACTGGCTTTGCATATGGTTTCAAAGGTATTCTCATTTCACCCATAGGTCCTTTGATTCTCTTCATATCAGTGAACTTGGTCGGGAACAAGTCCTGATACTCGTGAAGTAATTCTGTGATTTTTTCAGTGGTAGCAGCGTCCCAGTAATCTCCGACATTGGAAATATTTGGTTTCTCCTATGTCCCAATATTGACTTTATTTATCTTTATCGGCTGTCCAATGAATGGAAATTCAACTCCTGGTCCTTCCACCTCTCTCTGAACTTCTGTTTCTACGATATTCACCGTCCTTGAATCATCGTCTTCATCACCATTGATGTTGTAGCAGGTCTAAAGTTTCTGGAGGGGCAAAGTACATTCATCCTCTTCTTGCTCCAAAGGGAGGCCAGATGCCTCCTTAAATAATTTATGTCTCACCATCTATAGTGATTGATCTACAGAAGAAAACTCACTGTCAAACAAAAAGGTGGTTATAAAGTTCTGGATCATACCTTCCCATTCTGAAGTGACAAGGTGCAACTCTGCTTGAAGGTACCAGTTAATCGGGGTGGTATCTAGCGTATTGACGAATCTGTGTACCCATTGTTCTCTAGGAATGTCACTCCAGGCCTCTTCGTAGCTTCGTACATGATCCTTTGGGTAGCTTTGACTTGTGTATCGTGCTTTGCAACTTCCTACTTGTGCTGAAAACCGTGTTGTCATCAAATTTCGACATTGTGTCTAGTTTGTAATATTGCTTTTATGTGTCCCCCACCATCTTGCTAGTGTGGCTTTCATGGCCTCATCCATTGCCAATAGCCTCTATTGTGTTGGTACACTTGTCTCAAATTCGAATAAGAAGTTTTCTAAGGGGTTCAACCCATCAAATGTGGGTAGATTACTCACTATTGTGCCAATCCAATGAACTTCTCTGGTTAGCCTAGCACATTTTCTTGTAGATACTTTGTACATCTAGTTCTGCCAGTTCTCCACCGCTTCTTCTAAGTCAGATGAACATGTGTTGTCACTTCGCCAACTCAGATTCCCGTCAATTGTAGGGTTGATATAATCCTGTTGTCTGGTCGTTAATTTGTAGATGTTTTCCAGTTCAAATGCATGGTTCTCTTCTCTAATAGGTTATGTGTATCATGGACCCTCATCTAGATCTAAAGGTGCAATGACACTAAGGCCAGCTTTCTCAAATGTCATGCGTCTTTTCTTTATATCAACAATAGTGGAATTGTCAAAGGTCTAGTCAATTCCTAATAATACAGGGTAACAGAAACTATCATCAACAATTTCAATTAACTAAAAATCTGTAAAGGTTCTTACTCCATCGATGTCCACTGGGACATGCTCTAATCGTCCAAATGGGATGACAACTTGCTGATTAGCCATGCGAAGCCTGATAGGGGAATATATCAGCTTGGGTTTTCCCATCAATGCCCAAGTCTTCTTCGTCATGACATTGACCTTTGACCCTAATTCGAGGACCACATAGTTTATCTCATACTCTCCTATCTGAGCATTCAAGTGTAATTCTTTATTTTTCCTTCTCCTTTTTCCAATTTGGTGCACTGCTCTATTTAGTAAGGGGTCTATTTTTCCTAGTTTATACAGCTTGATTAAATCTTGTAATTCTTGTACAGCGCCTTTATCCTGGATCAACTTAACACAAGTGTACAAGAATTCCATGAGTTTTCTTACCTCTTTCCCTTCTGTTGGCGATGCAGATGGATCAAACGCCTAAGGCATGCCATATTCTTTGATTTTTGGTTATCTCTTTGATGAAGATCCTTGATCTCCTTTGAACTCTTTCCTTGCCTCCTCAAACATCTGTCTTTCTTTCTTAGCATCAAATGTTGGGGTCTTTTCTGTAGCCTTCCTGACTCCGTGGTCATTTTCAATCTTTCCTTGGTCTACTCTGTCTTCTGCTGTAGCAGCGCCTCCTTGAGTAATAACAACGACTCTAGGGTCTGCTCTGCAAGGTTTTGTTATAATAACAGGACCACAGAGCAATAAAATAAAACAAATGCGGAAACAAAACACAGAAGATACACAATATAAGAGAGACATAGATTTACGTGGTTCACCCAGTGTGGGCTACGTACACCAGAGAAATTGCCAGGTCCTTCCTTTATTATTATCCAGCAAATGAAGGGATACAACCTACAACAAAACCCGTTGTAACTTCCTCTTCTTTCTCTCACAGTATCATCTCTCAGAATACAATATTCACCATCAATCATAGCCACAATACATTTCCCTCATAAAAGAGGGTTTCCTTCTAGGGAAAAAGACCCTAACATAATCTCTACCGTTAGATCCATGACCTTATAATGAACGGTCTAGATTTACAATGAAATTACAATATACATTTACAAGGCAATTTTTCCTTTAGGGGCTTCGCCCCCGAACCCCTGTTGGGGGCCCGATTGCCCCTAGACCCCCCAGCTGGGGGGATAGCTCCCCTGGACCCCACAGAGGGGGTACCCCCCTCTGCACTCCCACGCATGGAAGAGTGTACATACTTCTAGGGTGTAAACATTTCATGGGGTATAAACACGACTGAAAGTAAAAGACCTCTGAATCAGGAAGATAATCAGGCTCTGCAACCAACAGGTTTAGCATATATCAATTGTACTTGTGGGTTCTACTGGGGTCCTCATCATTCCTGAAGTTTATCCAGTAGCACAGAGCATTCCTCTATGACATGCTCGAAGGAGTTAACGTAACTACAGGTTGTGCAGGGATTCTGAAAAATCCCTTGCTAAATGTCCTAGCTGCAAGGAATTGTAACAGATTATTTGTCCTCGGCCTTGGCCCATACCTCCTCCTTGTCCTCATCCTCTATAGCCACCACGAGGAGTGAAATTTCCTCTCCCCAGAGAGTTGTACTGCAGAGTGTTTCCCTCTTGTTGTACTTCACCTTGAATCTTGTATATGTCTCTCGACCTTTCATGCATGAGATCATAAGCTCTACAATCCCGATCATCATGCCCCACTGATTTACAGAATGTAAAATACAAGTTTTTGGGTGTCTGGACATACTTCTGCATGTAGTAGCACTTACCTGGGCGATGCCTATTTCTGCATACATCGCACCAGGGTAGGTTAACTTGCTTTAAGGGGCTCGATGCCCCTGATGCCAAGTACTCATGAAATAAGGGACAATGTTCCTTATAATGGCCTTCAGACCTGCATCTTACACACTATATATCTTCCCTTTTTTCTTTTCCCTTATCTCTCTTCATATCCTCGACCTGTAAAGACAAACTAGTTAGCTGGCTCATGATATGGCTAATGCTTGAGCTAGATTCTCCCATTGGTGTTGATTCAAGATTCATGGCGATCTCCAAAGCTTCTGCCTGAGATGCAATCTTTTGTTACATTAGAGGGATCCTTATGTGTGGTAACAATGCAGCGATGAACCATTCTTTGTTCTATTTTTCGGGGATCTGGAAAGTTAATCGGCTTGTCAGGGTCTTGAATCTTTGGTTGAACTCCCAAACAGGTTCTGCTACTTTTTGTTTAATCTCTTTTAATTCCATAATACATTGTGACTCTGACTTAGGTTTCTTAAACTCTGCAATCAACGCATTCTTGATCTCATTCAGGGGCTTAGGCTATGATAGTCCTTGGACAAGTTTCATTTACCAGCTCAGTGCGTGGTCCCTTAGTGTAGTGCTAAAATAGGTTCTCTTGATGGCTTCATCAATGATACTTTTAATATTCCATACGGCCTCACACAGAAACAAATGTTGATCTGGATCTTCATATCCATCTCCTCTAAAGATAGGGAGTCTCATTTCATATGCAATAGAGCTGACTAGGGTTCGTGTCTGAGTAGATGTTGAGCTACTAGTAACAGTACTCTGAAGACTCTGGTGGTTCTGACTATTCTGACTGCTAAGTATTGTTGGGACAACAAGAGGATTAACATTACTTACTTCAGTAGTTTGCACAGTTCCTGAGGTTTCTGGCTCGTTTTGGGGTAGTTCTTTAGCTTCCCCTTCTTCTGTTCTGGTGGGCTCTGGATTCTCTTCATCGGTTAGATCTACCTCTTCTCCACTATAGAAACCCTCTTCCCCGTATTTTTTCTTAAGCAAGTTCTCAAGGTGAACTCCTCGGAATACTTTCCCACGACGCGTATGTCCTACTTTTGTGTCAATGTCGCTGTCTGAGATCTTGAACATTATCATTTCTAGGTCCGACCAGTCTACTGTATCTTCAAGATGTGGTTTTCATGCAAGATCATCTTGATTCTTAGCTTCAGGAAGTGCAAAAATTTTCCTCTAGGTCCTTTGAAAAAGTATCTCTCGGCTTGGATATATGATTATGTTCTGTCAACAACAAACTCATTGATATACCCTCCAATGGTACTATCAAACCAGTGATCTGTTTCTCTAGATACAACGTTGTCAACTCTCTTAACCTTCTGGATCAATGCTGGTGTCCAAACCACAGGAGGTTTAGATCTGATTTCAAACTGTGTGTTAGCTAACCTAGCCAACCACTCGTTTATCTCCTGATGGATTCCTCCAAAGAAGATCTCGTGAATGTTGGTGAAGATGTATCTTTGTAGCTAATATTCAGTGCTTATTTTACGGTTCTTGTTCTGGGCTTTAGTGAAGTCCTTCTCTTGGTCCTCTATCCACTTCTAAATCTCTGTCTTCTATAGGAACCACCCTGACATTCCCTTAAAAAGATTCCCATCCCGGCAACAGAACCATTTGTTGGCACAGGGGCAGACCCAGGGTTCATCTCCAAGAGTGCACCAACAAGCCCTAGCTACTGGCCCTTTCGGCAGAACCTGCGAAGTAGATGCAGTCTCACCTGAAGAAGTTATGAGGGGGTTGCAGGGCAGAGATGTCTGCAACCAATGGAATATCAAGTGGTTCTTATTACAACAACAACATAACATTCATTTACCATTCAACTAGCTAGATCTATCCTTCACAGCTATAGATCTGATCTAGTACAATGATGCAGATAATAATATAACAACAACAGAGCTCAAAGCATCAATCACACACACAACAAAAGATGTACGTGTTTCATCCTCTCTCTAGGGCTACGTCCACAGAACTATGCTTATGATACATTAAGGTAAAGCTTACAGTTTTGATCTGTGCTCTTGTCTAGCAGATCCTTTCTCTTCTCTCTCTCCTTCTCCCCTTCCTGTGCACCCAGCTACATGACTTTATCTTCACACCTAGCTGCATATCTTATAATACCAGAAGTATCTCTCTCACAACACTTCTCTCACCCCTAATACAATATTCTCCCAATGAACAATAATCAATAACAAGGCAAATCCACATTACCGACCCAACCTAGGTCCTCTCGACCTCTATTTATACATTATAATCCCTCACCAACAGCCTCAGGTCAAAACCTAGGTGTCAAAATCCCTAATTACCAAAACCCTAGGTGTCTACAACCCTAAGTCAACTTGACCCATTCTTTCTGGGCTTCGCTAGCCTGTCTTTCCTTCTTCATCTCACGGTGCTCCAAGGCATCTAATGCTGCCTTTTTCCACTTCCTGAGTCATCCTCGGTCCATATTCCTTGCTGATTTGTCATCCTTGATCTCCTCATCCAACGAATTTCTTTTCTTCACTTCGCTCCATCTTTTCTGTTCTTTTTCTCACTTCGACCCAGGGACAGTCACTGTGTCTCCCGCCAAGCTCACTTTTTACCTTTTCTTCCTCGTTCTTTGCTTCCTTCCATAACCAAGGGCCAACAATTGTTGATCTTATGTATAGGCACTTGAGAACCTACTTTCTCAGTGCCAGCCTCACAATGGAGTCCAATCAACTCCTCGATGTTGTGAGTCCCCGGGGGAAAAGTACGCAAGTTGACTGGGTCCCCTCTCCTCGATAGACTAGTCAGGAAGTAAATATCTTCATTCATTGGAGTCAATGACTGCCCCTCGAGAATGAATGCCTCTACGTTAGGATGCCAGTAATATACCAATGCATTTAGCAACCTGGGTTGTGCCCTCATAAACAAACACTGGAAGAACTTTAACAACCTGCATTGTGATGAAACAACGATAGCAGCAGGGTCTTCAGAGACCAAAAAATCAATGTCCTCATGCTCCCTCTCTCTCCAATGTACATACATCCTACAAAATGACAAGTGGATGGATATTTAACTCTTTATTTTTTGTTTATTTTTTCACTTGTTTGAGGGTGTACATGGGCTATCTTGAGGACAGTCGCGTGTGTTGAAGGAAAATCTCCCTGCGAACAGGTAAATCTCCTATTGAGATCTAGACTCTTAACTCTTAAGACAGAATATACTTATCGTGGACACTGACTTCCTTTTAGATCTAGATAAACTAATGTATGAGGAAGAAGGAGAAAAGAAGTACCTTTTACCGATGTTTTTCCCTACACAGTCCGAGTTGAGCTTCAATCTTTCGCTCCTCAATAAGCCCTGTAGACAAACAAAAGTACAAACAACTTCCTACTCTACTGAGATTAGCTCGAAATAGACCTATCTATTAGAGACAAATTCATGTGCGATCAAACACAAATTTGAAAGAAACAGACCAAGCATATTACATTAAAGAGAACAACAACGAAGAATGCTTACAACCATAGATGTGAGTGTAGCAGCTCCGTCAAGCCTTCCTCGTCCGAACCCTTACTCAAACAGTCCACACATCGAATGCTAATGTTCCAAAAGACACCTTCTTCATGAGATCATAGGTTAGATGCTTCACAATACTTTCTCCATCCCTTTTCACCATGAGAAGGCCTATTTAAATAGGCTTGGAGAGGCTCAACTACTTGAGATATCTTTGGGGTAAATTGAGGATTTTCCTCCTCCAGTTATGGATTTTCCCTAAGATCATGGCTTGACGAAGGATTTGAAGCCAACCACCTTCAGATATTGAGGGGATCTTCCCCTCAATCTTCTCAACAAACCAAAATTCGCTCGGAATAGGTGGCGCTCCTCCAACAAGTGCATCAGAGCGTTATAGCGCTCCTTGAAATAGTAGTAGCAAGCGTTGGCACCCCTAATAGTGTCATTTCTCCCCATAAAGGGTATCAGGGCAATATAACTCTCCATGTCAATATAGGGGGGAGCGCTCCTCTCCAAAAATATCTTTTGAGTGGGTTTTCTAGTGGCAAAACACTTGTACTTCTAGTAGACTGATTCCTCCTCTTCAAGACTAATCTTTGAGGTGTCCTAAGTGTCCCTGTCATGTTGTTGGAGGCATGACATAGGCAAGAAGGCAGTATGATGTCAACAACACTTATACACTTGAAATGACGACACTTGCAACACTTGTGAAGTGAGTAATTTTGAGGTGTAACAGATTGCCCCCCAAAGTATGAAGTTTAGAAGACGAGAACTGATAACTGAAATACTTTGCAGACTTTCAAGCAAGGGTGCAGGCTTAGAGAACTTGACAGAAGCTTCACACAACCATCAAACAAATGCTAAGACATGCTTCAAACCCAAGGTAGGCATACCTATACTTGAGTGATAGATACTTTCAAGGTATGGCCGCCATAAATGCACTGCGGATCCATAATTATATTGATAAAAGGTATAGCCACCTAAAATACATTGTGGATCTATACTCCCATGAAGTGAACTGATCGTAGCCACGAAGAATATACAGTGGATCTACGAGATGAAAATACATAGCCACGACCAATACAAAGTAGATCTATGTGATAGTATATGTGTCATTGTTCAAGAGAAACTCCATCGCAACCTGGGCAAAGTACATATCAGAGTGATCACTCAACCCAGGGTCTTCTTACCGATCCCAATGTAGTACAAATCTAACCATGTGAATAGATGTCCTGATGCTGAACATGGTAGAAACCACTTGATTACCAGTCAATGATGTAAACCGTTAACAAGCGCGAGGGAGATCACCATTGATGTCAATGATTCCCAAGGTACTTCTAGTACATTCCAATGAATGTGAATGGATGAGATGAAGTCGAAAATCCATGGAATCATTCGATCAGAGGTCAATGATGTAAACCCACTATCGAATGTGAGGAGGCCTGGCATTGAGGCATGCAGGTCCCAAAGTACTAATTGATTTCTAATTCTAGTTCCTAGATAATGTGTTGAAGTCAACAGGAATAGAATCGTCGAAGGAGGGCCTTGATGTATCCCCCATCAACGACACGAAACAGACACAGATATGTAATTGGTAGATCAAATGAACATGGACTGACATAGGTATTGAGACAAGATATTTGTGATGGTTGACTCTCGAGGCAGATACTTCCCTTGAACACTGAGGCACAACAACAGAAACATGGCATGGACCAAAACACGATAATGCAATGGATACTATGACTTTCATCAGGTGACCCAAAGGAGTAAGAAAAACTCAGAGGATTGGTTCAGTGCAGAGGTTCAGCGGATTAATATGTGCACAAAGACAAAGTACCATGTTCAAGGGCGACTCTAAGAGTTGTAGGTAATGTTCTCAAAAACTGCTTGGCTTACTTCTTTCAATTTTTTCCCCCATCCAGATAGACGAGTACCTCTTTTTGATTTAACGAGCTCGAGGAGGGTAACACATGCTCGATATAACTCACCTTTGGTAAGTTCCTCTTCCTTTGTTTAATGAACTAGAAGAAGTAAGGGTTCGGTCCCGTATGGGCCTATCAATGTTTGTTTAACAAGTCCAAAGACAGAAAACTCAAAGGTTTTTCATAATTATAGAGTTTGGAAAAACACTTAAAAGAGAACTCTCTCAGTTTATTTTTTGTAAAGTAGTTTGATGAGACCGAAAAAGAGATAACCTATCGCTCAACAAACGTTTTCTTCAAATACTTTAACAAGCGTGAAGAGAACAAGGTCGCTCGAAAATATTTTCATATTTAGAGAGTCTGAAAAGAACTTAAAGATGACTCCAATGTTGTCCTTTTTTGTAATGTTAGTCTCGCGAGGCCGAAAAAGAGATAAATTATCACTCAAAAGATGCCCTTTCAAACCTTTTAACGAGTGGGAAAGGAAGCAAGATAGATTGGCGATCTTTTCATGTTTAGAGAGTCTGAAAAGAGCTTAAAGATGACTCCAGCGGGTTCCTTTTTCATGTATCCATACAGGTCCGAAAAAGAGATAAAAGTTTACCCAGATGCATTCTCATGTATTTTCGAGCACACGAAAGAACAAAGACTAAGCTCAGTATCACCC
>SNQJ01S0234388.1:3846-13971 GCA_010110895.2 Picea sitchensis
CAGAGCCCGACGCCCATCAGTTTAATGTCACGATTTGTTTATAAGAAATGATCAAATGGAGATAATGGCTCGAGGAGGTATCATTCTAACTCAGGGACTGGATCTGGTACGTAAAGAACAAAGGAGGTCTGGAATCCTAACTTTAGCCAGCGGGTTGATTAAAAGGTGAACAGGTGGAAGACTTAGTGAGAAAGGTGAACAAACGACTTTGGGCAACAGGCTTTCAGTCGTTTGCAGAAGAAAGACTCTGAATGCAAGATCCTCTTGGTTCAGGGTCTCAAGAAACTGAAAGGGGACTTGACTGGATCGTCCAATTCCAAGTCACTCAGCGTTAAGAAAATCACACGAACTGACTAGAAACATCGTAACTGCTACAGTGATCCATTAGAAAATCATCCTATAACAGCTACAACTCGACTGGATCCTCCAATTCTGAGCTGCTCTAACACAGTATAACAAAGATGTAAAGAAACTAGCATTCATAAGGCAAGAAGTCTCAGAAGTCTATACCTAACCAGAACACAGTGCTTCATTAAAGTTTTACAACCGGGAGCTCTGCTCAACCAACGATGCTTACAAAATACAACAACTGAGTCTATATACTCAGGAAAATTCACCTCACGGAGGCACACCCAGTCATTCAAGGCTCGGTGTCTTTTCAGTCAAACTCGTACTGAAATCCTTCTTCAAGCGCCACCTTAACTGCGCGTGGCTCCTGTAAGGAGGGTAGCTGAGCCATTAAGTGTTGGGATAACGTGCGCAGACTTCTCTGTCGAGCTGAAGACTTTGCCATGACGTCTTTGAAGAACTGGGTACACATGACCCTCTTGAGTGGACCACTTTCCAGACCTTCCGTACCTTATACTTAATGAATGAGAGGAAGTCTCAACCACCCGCGCCTGCCGTCATTTACTCCAGGCGAGAAACAGTAAGGAGATCGAATCCGATGGCGCCTGGAGCCTGCGATGATCCCCTCTGCGACTGAACTCGGCGCCTTTGGCCTTCTTTATGCAGCCCCCTCCTTTCCTCAAGTGACCATGGGCTGTGACCATATGCTTTCGGCGTTCACGGATATGAAAGGGCTAACCTTCGCTGATTGAAATCGCGATGGGCGAAACGCCGAGATGGCTCAGCCTGCTGCCGCTTGTCCCCTCTGGATGGACGGCTCTGATTTCTCCCGATACCTTTGTGGGCCTGGGTCCGAGATTCCCTCGGAACCTCGCGTCTCGCGGCTAGAAGGAGATAGCTTTTATTTTTCAAAGTTACGAGAGGCGAGAAGGCAAGGAGCCTAATCGTGCACCACGTGTCCCTTCTGGATGGATGACTGAGATCCTCTCGCTACGTCGCTGCTTCGTGACTTGATGCTCGGGCCTTTACCCTGCGAACTTTCGAGTCCGCGAGATCATCGATCTCTGCCACCTGTCCTCTTCAAATGGACGGCTCTCAACCTCTCGCCACTTCGCTACTTCGCGCAACCAAAGGATACGGTCCGCCTTCCGAACACACGAACCCCGAGTTCGAGAAATAACTACTACACTTGAACTGCTTGCTATCAATGGCCCTAGTAACTTCGCGAGTTCCTCCTAAAGGATTCCAACCGTTGACTTTCATAAAACTTTCAACGCGATACTTGACATGACTCGGTTAACCTACAATTACCCATCAATCGTTGCTCCGCTCTATTGATGAAATTGTACCGCAGAAGAATGAAGTGCCCACTCGCTTGACCTGCTACTTGGAAAAACAAGGATTCTCCTGTGCTGCGCTTGAGAATTTTGTGCAACTTGCAGGCCCGAATGATCTCTAGACCATGACAAGATTTATCACTAACACAACCCTTAACTCACATGTGACCAAGTGCTAATGGTTGGGCGCTTATCCAAAGCCTTGAAACTTTGGGGCTTTGGAGCTTTAGAGATTTCCCTTTCTTCACATCACAAACATCAAAGAACCTGGAAGGGGCGATTTCACGGAGGATAGTGGATCTACGGTTCACATTCTCTATTAATATCTATGGTGGATAGGAGGCTGGAGCTTCGGGACTCCGGGCTTCGACTATTTATAAAGCACATCACAACAAATCTCCCGAAGTGCCTCTTTGGCGAACTCGCGAAGTGGGGTGGATCAATGGTCCTCTACTTCCCAGAATCCAACAACTGATATTTACTTCATGGTTCTGGGATTTCATAGGATTTCACATCTGCACACCCCAAAATTCCCAAACCGCGAATCTTCGAATACTTCCACGTCGCCCGCGATGATGTCATCACGTCACGTTACTTCGGTGCTACGGGACTTCGGGGATTTCTTCCCCATTCCATCATGAACCATTTATTTCGAAGTGTCGAGTCTCCGAACCTTGGGATTTGATGCCACGCTTCCCCCGTGACCATCATGGGCCCCACTAACCATGCTCAAGAAGAGTGCCACGTGACAAAATACTAGAAGCAGACACGTGGTCCAATATGACGGGTGACACGTGTCACGTTCTGACTGTCGTTTCTATCTTCCAAAGGTTCTTAACTCACTGGCATGTGGCACACATTCCATGTGTCCACGTCATCCCTGGTGAAGTCAACAGGCCACATCACTTCAGGATTTCAAGACTTTGGAATAATTCACCTTAGCACACCTTGTTTCTCCCGAACGTCGAATTCCTGAACTAGCCAATCTGCTGACATGTGTCTCTTTCGATGAATGATCTGGATTAACTGCAGACTTCAGGACTTTGGGATTCAAAAGGTTTTACCTTAGCATTATTTTTTTTCCCCTGAACGTTGATCTCCCGAACTGTTGTGAGATCTATGAATCACAATCACTTGCGCACAAATCTAATAGCTGAGATATGTTTTTCACCGCTGCGCCGTACCTCTTTCTCTTGACTTGAACTAATAGTCAAGCACTTCTCCCCGGATCTGCGGTGTAGATACACTTCGGAACTACAAAACTTCGGGCTTCGATGCCTTTTTCTTGTAACACATAAACTTCGTCAAAGTTGCGAAGTCCAAAGGACTTAGGGGTTAACTTTCATGCACCTTTTTCCATATCTGACGACTGGAAAAAGTTGGCCTTTCTCCTACGCAGATCTTGCGCCGCAATTCAAACCTTGTGGCCCAACCCAATAGTTTTTGTAGCTTATTTCCCTGTTTCCATTCCACAAAATGTTATACCTCCCGAGCTTCTGAACACAGTGCCAGTGACGCTCTGAACTTCGAGTTTTGTCCCTTTCGACAACAATTCGCTCTAAAATCTTTATCTCATTAACCACTAACATGGCCCATCTAGTCTCAGTTTCAAAACCATGTCTCTGATACCATTTTGTCACGTCCCAAGCCACCCAACAGGCCGAGCAACGCCACAGAGGAAACATCTTTCTCCTCTGATACCATTTTTTAATGTCCCCGACCCTCAAACCTCTGTCGAGCAACGCTACCTAACGACTGTAACTTCGCTTCTCTTGCTCTGATACCATTTTATAACACCCCGACCACTCAACAGGCCGAGCCATGCTACTCCAAATAACTCTTTGATACCATCTTCTAACGTCCCCGACCCTCAAACCTCTTCCGAGTAACGCTACCTAAACAACTATATCTTTGTTTTTCTGCTCGGATACCAATTTGTAACATTCTGGGCCTTAAACCAATAGGCCAAGCCATGCCACCGAATAACTTTCACGCTCTGATACCATATATATTTATATACATATCTATCTAATGCAATTTAAACGGTTATATCATTCTATTCATACACCTATTCATGCAGAAACAACATTGAAACATACATGCAAAATATAAAGACAATTCTAATAACATTATAACTTGATTTCAAGATACACATCATACAAAGAACAAAGATTGGGTACTTATCTTTTAATATATGACCACCAACTGCGTGCAGACCTTCGACGAACCTCCCAGCCTTAGACCACATTGCTCATCACACTCAACAGTGGGTCACCCCCGAGCTGGGACTAAACTCCACTGGGCAAGAGATTCTTAGTCTTGGCAAGGACAACATGAAAGTCACACAGATCAATAGGATGGATTTTCTCCTAGGAGACTTATGCCCACAACCCACAGAGCCTCATTTCCCACACGTCTGTCCCACCCCAAGAGTGTACACCTTCACTATCAAAAGTCCATCGACTGTCCACCTCCCTTCCAGGGCTTCAACAACAAGTTGGACCAGAATTCTTAGAGCACTGTAACTGCTACGAGACTCCCTCCAGGAGAACTCACTTCCTTAATACACTCTCTCACCTGGAGAGAGTTGCTCACAGGGTTGACAACCTGCCTCTTCTATCTAGTGCCTAAGTCTAGCGGGTAACCTTTGTAGCAAAAATTGGATATGGGTTCTGGTAATGAGAGAAAGCCACACCAATCCAGAGAAAACGTGGGTAGAAACAACAAAGGCTAAGGTGCGATATGGCTCAGACTCTATGCAATCGTGTTGTGCTTCACAGGAAAAACGATTAGCTTCATAACATGGGTGTGCGGGTTTCAAAAGTTGTAGAGATCGACGATGGAGGTAATGGATGGCTGTGTCAAGGCTCTCCCTTCCCTTTTCCATACCTAGTGGAGCTTAGTCCACCACAAATATTTCTTCGTGGTTGGTCTACACGCAATGATGTAATTTTATTAATAATGTGAGTATTTACATATACAAAATCAGGCTCATTGGCCTTAGCATCTGGGCTCTCTGGCCTAATAAACACATAAGTCTTCTAGATTATAAACACTTGGCTCACCAGCCTATAAACATAATTACAATTCAGCAGGGGCTCGACCTTGGGGTGTTACAATGCATGTGCCCAGATTGACACATGACTCTCTTGGGAGCTCGTTCCTCTCCCCAAAGGAACTTAGGATAACAGGGTTATTTCCCAAACCTTAGTCTTTAGGAAAATAGATTATAATATTACCTTGGGGTTAACCTCTTCAAGATTAGCCCTTTTTCCTAGCCTCTTAGCCCCTTCCCTTTCCCTTCCCAGTGGAGCTTAGTCCTCCATAACTCTTTCTTCATGGTCGGTCTACATGCATGTTTGTATTTTTATTAATGATATGCATAATTACATGTACACAAATAGGCTCACTGGCCTTAGAATCTAGGCTCTTCGGCCTAATATTCACATAAGCTTCCCAACTTATAAACACTTGGCTCACCAACGTATAACACAATTAAAATTCTGCAGGGGCTCGGCCTTGGGGTATTACATTATCAAATGTGTTTGATCTCCAAGGTTTGGTAGACTAATGCAAATCTGCTCAAGAAAAATGGGTGTCTTATGAATTCCAAGATGTTGAGTTCATGGCCTATATTTATGCCTTTTTCCCTTGATAATCATTTTATCTGCTTAGCTCATTATTGTTGGATTAGGAGCAAGCACTAGGATCTTAGTTGAAAATTTTCACTTTAAATGGATTTGTTAAAATTATTATAATGATTAAATTCATCGCATTTTTTTTCTGTAAGGATTTAGGAATATAGTTGCATGTGAAAATCATTGTGCTCATAATTTGAGCATCATTTCTTTATTTTACCATTGTTATTTGAATTTTGATTAGAGCCTTTTCCTTTGTATTTATCAAGATGATGTGGATGGCCTGGAAAATAACTTGTTTTAGTTGATTGTGGTGTGTACGCTAGATAATATTTGTTTTAGTTGATTTTGTTCATGGGACTTTTGAACAACATATCAAAAGTAGTTCTGCAATTTAGATTGTATCTATTGGGAACCTTTTGCCTATGGAGCAGTGCATTTCTCTAGTAGGGATATTATTTTTATGAAGAACCTTGAGGAGGTTATGAACCATTAATAGTACTTTACAAAGCACTTAAATTGCTCCCTTTTTTCATGCTGGTGTTATATATTTTATATATCAAATATTAAGCTATAATGAAGTTAGTGGGAAGGTATAGCAGTTGCACATTCATTTCCATGACATGGTCAACAATAGTGTTATTAAAATTGTTTCAGATTGTTTAGAACTAGTTGGTCCGACCAGTTTTGGGGAAAAATTGGTTGGTTTGGCGACACCAAACCGTTTTTGGCCGATTCGGTATCAAACCGGTCGTTTCCATATAGGAACCGTTTGGTTTGGTACCAAATCGACCTTTTTTACAAAATTGATTAGTTCTGTACGATGCATCTAGGACCCACAAATTTCAAATTAAAAAAAATGAATTGTTTAATAGAGGGGGTCCTACTAACTAACGCTAGGGCCTATTACCTAACCCTAGGGCCTGCTCAAGCCTAGTAGTTGTTGGTAATATTAAATTCTTAAAGCAAAAGGATGAAAATGAAAGAAAAAGGAGAATGCAAATTTTTAACATTACCACTAATTGTTTCAGGATGTTTGAGAGTGGTTCCAACCTCATTGGACTTCATATGGAGAAGGTAAAATTTTGGGTCCCATTCAAAATTCAACAGACTTAACGGTTTTCATGATTTCAATATTGACAGGATTGCAACATTTCCATTGGATTCTATCACGTATGAGGGTATGGAACTAGCATTTAATCAAGAGCACCAAGCCCTCTATGTACCTTGATGTTGGTGGCATTGATTGTTGAACTCTTCTGTTATGACCCTAGAGAAAATTTACCCTTCACTCAAGTAAAATCACTTATTAGGAATGTTGAGACTTTTCTATCTTATTTTAATGCTTAGAGGGTGAGACTGACGAGGAGGATCCTAATATAGGTAATGATTTTGATGATATGTAGTTATTTGTTGTAGTAGGATTTTTTTGGACTCTAGAGGGCATTTAGAGCCTCTTTGTTGATGTAATTTGGTTCAGAGATGGATTACACTTAGTGCTATTTTGGTTATATGCACTCTTAAGTGATATATAAATGAAAAAAATTGCATATTTTTGTATAAATGGTTTGTATTCGTGGATGCACATGAATATATATGTTTTTTTTTTTCAAAATTTGAATATTTTATGTAGTTTTTAGTTGACCGTTTTTCTTTTTAATTAAATTTTTTAAAATATTTTTCTATTCTGGTTCAATTTGGTTTCACATTTTTGGGTTTGACCAGTTCTAATAACATTCACACTTGAAGCCATACCAACATAGATCCATCTTTAACTCTAGATCTTTCTAGCATCGAGAGGTTTCAAATCTCTTGAGGTGTAAATATTTTTTATCATTTAAGATGGATCCAGGTGCAAATGAAAGAGAGGGGTAACAATATTTCTATCTATTTGTAAATTTGGATCTCCTTCTATCTCCATATACCAATTTTTATAGTAGTTGTACACACTACATATCAAATCTCTCTCTTTATTATATATAAAGATATTTTTATTTATGTCTATATCTATATTTGGATAACATGTAATATTACTATTATTTGTTATGAGTATTATATTTTTTTTGAAGGTGACATGTAAGCATTACCCACATGACAAATGTGGAAACATCTCTATCATATCAGGTCATATCTTTCTTTCATATATTGTGATATATTTTTATTTATGTTTGTATCTATATTTGGCTAACATAAGTATTGCTATTTTTTTTGTAGAAAAAAATTCATAATTTGATTTATAAAATAGAAATTGCATTCTTCATTGTGCTCATACAACACTTATTACACTAAAAAAAAGTGTCATCATCTATCTGATAGCTTTACTCAATCCTCCCATCACCAAGATACTTAAACTTCCATCTTTAACATCTTCACATATAACAAAGTTTTTCAAAATCTATAAGAATCTATTCAAAATCACATGGTTTTTTCTTCCCTTTCCCATCCCCTAAAAAACATGACTATATCACCATAGCTCAAAAAAGTATGTAGAGTCCATGAGTATGCGCCATACCAATAAAACCTAAACAAAATAATTCTAACAACTCATGATCAACAACAAGCATCAATTGATACGAAACACAGAAACTAATAGAATAAGTATGAAAAGAGCTAGTGGTGTTTCCTTCCACCTCCTCCCAAATGAACCATTTTCCAACAACCATTGAGAGGCCTCCTTTTGAAAAACCATTTCCCATAGAGTTTCTTTCCTTGTATACATGCTGGAAATATACGATATCGAAAGTGTCCTTCATCTGGTAGATCTCATCAAATAAAGTCCTAAGAGTGAAGCTTAAAAGAGGATAGATCCCCTGGATCTAATATACAACCAAATGAAAATCCCCAAATATTTGGATCTTATTAAGAAAAATCCAAGCCCTAGGTGACTAAAGTACTTACCATCTCAATCAAACAAGTAGACTTTTGAATTTAATTAATGCAGAAATAAATTCCAAACCATAGCATCAATCGCACAATAGCTAGAAATCAAATAGCGTAAGTAAAAAAAATCAATTTCACACATACATAAATAATTACACCTTTTAAGACAAGTTTTTTATTCCTTCAAAAAACTTATGAGTAAACCTCCACAAGATGCTTAAAACCAACAACTGCATGGTTATCGAAATCACTGTGAATTGTGTCTATATAGCCTGTCTGAGAGGTACAACTTGTTGGAAAAAAAATAGAAACAACATAAAACTATTGTATGGCTTGTAGGACATCTTGTACGACATGTTTGTACCAATGTATGGACCTGTTCATATGACTATACGAATCTGTATGGATTGTTGTCTTAAACTGCATGCTTCCCGGAAATGCCTCTTCCATGGTTGCCTGCTCTCTCTCTCTCTCTCTTAGTTTCTCAACCTACTCAACTGTTCATGTGTGTTTGAACTCTCTATATTGAATTTTTGTTATAGTTTTTGTAAGACCAAAACCCTAATCTATTTATGAGATTACTCATAGTCTAAGTCTTACATGCATGAAATACACATTTTGGACTCAACTGCTAAAAATAGGATTTTCGCTTTTTAATTAAAGTGAATTACAAAATAGAATTTACTTTTTGAAAATAGAATAACTTTTTGAAAATATCTCAAACTACTTCTTGCATGTTCACATGAAACCTATGTGGAAGTTCCTGTTCGAGCTATAATTCTCAACACTCCATCTTAGCGAGAAAGAAATTTTGCACCAATCCAAGTCTGACTCTGAATGCCTGAAACTTCCATTTTTATAAGGGCTTGGTTAGAATATCACCTACCTATTGATTTGTGGGAATATGATAGAGTTTCACTACTCCCTTCTAAACCTTGTCTCATATGAAATGATATCTGATCTCTATATGCTTGGACTTCTCAGGAAACAATGGATTCTCAGAGAGTTTGATACAACTCTAATTATCACAATGAATGACTGTGAGATCCAACTCCTTATCAAACAAATCCCCAAGTATCTTTCTAGGCTATATGGCCTCACAACTAGCAGTATTGACTTCCATGTACTTTACCTCTACTAGGATAAGTGCTACGAAAGTCTGCTTCCTGCTGAACCGGGATATAATCCTTGATCTCAAGTTAAATGGTACCCTGAGGTGCTCTTCTTGTCTACTGTGCAATTTGAGTTTGAATACCCTTGAAATTTCACTTCACCACCTTCATAACTCAAACCATACTCCACTATGCCCCTCAAATACCCGAGCACATGTTTTTCTGCTATCTAATGCTCCTATTATGGCTCCACCATGACCTGACTCAAGGTGTTCACTGCAAAACATATATTTGGCATGGTGTTGACCAAATACATCAAAGAACCTATCAGTGGCATGTACAACATGGGATCCACCAAATTTGAATGTGAAGTTGTCACCTTCTTCAAATTGAGATTAATGATCATGGGTGTGGTCGTAGGTTTGTTTTCCTCCATTCGAAATATCTTTAGGATCTGAATTTCATGCTTATTCTGCCAAAGGAAAATCTCCCCTAGTATTTGCCAAACCTTCAAACCTAAGAAGTAATGAATCATGCCGATGTTCTTCATCTCGAATGCAACTTCCATGTCTACTTTGCACTTTGCAATGAGCTTCTCTACACCTGCTAGAAACAAGTCATCTACATATAGCAGGAAACTGAGTAGATCAATTTGAAAAAATATGTAATATAAGTTAGAATATGTTTTGATTTTGGTGAATACCATGCTATTAGTTTCTTCTTGAGTCCATGCAAGGCTTTCTTTAGCTTTCACACATGGGACTCCTTCCCACTTAGCTCAAATACCTGATGTTTCTCTATGTACACTTC
>SNQJ01S0234389.1:0-13971 GCA_010110895.2 Picea sitchensis
GCTTGATCATCGTACTTCTTTTGGGGTTTCTCTTTTGCATTGATCCTTGATTCTTCTTGAGCACAACAAGTCCAAAGTTCTTCAAATGTCGGATACTCCTTCCTTGTGTTCATGCTTGCGGCAAATGCATCCCACGTCTTGGGCAGACCATTGAGTACTATGTTCACCAATTCCTTCTCTGAAGTGATCTCTTCAATAGCTTGTAGTTGATCTCTTAACTAGGAGATCCTTACAAAATATGATGTTATGCTGTCATCATCATTCATCTTCATGTCACGGAGCTCATTCTTCAGACTCATAACTTGTCCAATGTTTCTAACTGAGAAGAGATTTGTTAGGGCATCGTACATCTTCTTCGATGAATCAAGATGGGAGATGTAGGGTATCAAGTGGTCTTTTATGGAATCCACTATGATACTCATGGCATTGATGTCAACATCTTTGAACTTCTCCATAGTTGCAACGCTCTGTGGTTCCTTCTCTTCTCCTTCTTCAAACTCTGGCTTCACGATCTTTCCTTCACTATATCCAACACTTTATTCTTAGCAAGGATGAGGTTAATGCTCTGAAGTTGGAGGCTCCATCTAACTTGTTCTTAGACTTCATAGAGTTCGTCATGGCTTGCTTGACTTGGTCAAACCCTAGATTTGACCAGAAATCCAAACTTCACGTCTTGGCCTTCTGAGAGTGCCAGGAGATGCGCTGGGCTAGGGTGCACTGATCTATTCGGAGATTAGGTCAATCCATTCACTTTAAGGTGCCTCAACAAGAGGTTTAGGGTTTCTGCAACTGCACCTGCTAGTAACCCTAGCTACAGTGTCTTGGAAGCTGCTTCTGCTAGTAACCCTAGCGATAGTTCCTCAACGAGCTCAATATCCTAGCGGCTATGTTTCCCTCCAGCGTTTAGACTGACTGAAGGAGGTGTGGGCCCATAACTTGTTAGAACATAGAAGATGGTGTGCTCGTTTTACCATTGACGATACCCTCGTCACCCAACCATAGGCCGAAGCCACCCTCCGAGCACCTTAACCTTGACTGAGAATTTCTCCGAAAGCAAACCCTAGGCTAGATAGCCAAACAAAGGGTAGCGCATCACAAGAAACTGATCAGATAGTCCAAACCCTAGCCAAGAGATAGTCCAAGCCAACACCCAAACTGCTGGCTGCAACAGCTGCTCCTGCAGCTCTCCTCCACAGGTGCGCACCAATCTGGGAGCTGCAGTGCGCACCAAACTGGGAACTGCAATTCTGAGATGCTGTCAAATGAGAACTGACATCCTGTATTTATACTGGTTCTACAAGATTTGCTGGGGCCAACTTCTTCTCTTGGAGGCTAATAACCTAATATAAATTATCTTCTTGAGCCGACAAGGCTTCTAGGGTTATTAGCCAACTCATTAGGGTTTTCTCTTGCCTTTCGGAGTCTTCTATTCCCGTCAGGTTCACACGTGGAGGTAAATACCTCCCGCAACCACCATAATATTAACACAGAGCACCTTTTTGGTTGTATCAAACTCTATTTGTAAATTTTCTGAATCTGAATTGAATATAAATGCAAAAGATTTTGAAGTCTCTATGAAAAGATTCTAATAGGTGGTGATATGAACTTTGTTTCCCTTCATCGTATGTATTTCTTGTAACCTGTCATTTCGTTTACATTTTCTTCTGTTTAAATTGGAGAATTTAAAGGCCCATAATTCGTCTTGTTACGCTCTTGGCTTAAGCAATTTAAACTATGTGATTGTCTTCTTAACTTATTCAGAATTCATTTCAGTAATGCTTTGATGCAGTTATTTGTTCTCTTTATCTTCCTACACCCCTTTTAAATTTAAGAATAACTCAGATTCATAGCCTTATTTATCCTTTGTCCTCTGGAGAGTTCTATCAGTTGATGCATTGTTTTTCGTTCACTTTCAGAATTTTGACTCCATAGCCCATAGTGTTCCTCCCCTTCTTTGCCAACAACTTTATTAAAAACCCCCCAAAACAAACCAAATCTAGCCACCAATTGCCATAGATATATCAAGTGACACGAGAGAGCCCTCTCTGAGTTGAGCAGGCTAGTGCCTCAGCTCTAAAGTTGGTTGAAACAGTTACCTCTGTCCTTTGTCTATCAGCCGGACAAAATTTACAGAGTGCTAACAGGTTGGAGACTTCTCCACGTTAGTAGGTGTGTATAAGGACGACAACACTCCCTAGAACAAACTAACCTTAGCAAGGTAAATCTACAAGGTGTAAGCCTTTTTATTCATTGTAGCAACCTTTGCAAAATAGCTTTTTCAATGACAATAAGGATAGATCTTGATGGAGGGTGTATGCCCTTATACTCCTCCAAAGATTTAGACAAATTAACCTTGAAACATGAAGAAACAACACAATATGCAGAAAATTCCATACCAATTTCAAGAGATAACATGAAAAACCCTTCTTTATCACAAATATTCCATCACAATTGCAAAGAGACAAGCATGAAGAGATAGCGCCTTAGCCTTTTCCTCCAATAGACAAGTGAACCATCCACAAAGCATGAAGAGATAGATAGAGCGAATTTCCCAAGTAGGGCGAAATTTTCAGCCAAGAATATGTAATTCTCAAGTGAGAGTTATCATAAAATGAAATAAGAGTGATCTCGATTTATATGAGATCACTCTAAACAATGTTTCTGCATAAGTTTGTCCACTTTCATAATTTGAGGAGGCTGACCTCACAAAATGCCTTTACAACTTTAAAATACAAAATACATAAAGTAATTTCCCCTTTAGGGGTGATGTCATGCCCTAGAAGGGTGACGTAGGCCTCCAAAATGAGACGTTTTTCCTCTTGATGAAGATCGTTGGGCCTCCAAAGGCTATGTGCCTTGACATCAAGTTCTCTAGTGCATGCCATGTGTCTCTCTCTCCATCAAACCACATCACATCACCATCAAACCATGAAAACCCCATCAAAAACCTAGCCTCCATGTAACGTCTAGGGCGTAGAAGGTGATGTTTTAGGCCTCCAAAGGCCAACGTTGGGGTGAAAGGGGCTACAATGTGATCATCTCATGGTGTCCAAGTGCCTCCAAAGGCAACGTTCATCCTCTCAACCATGCAATGAGAGGGGGCGCATCATCCAACTTGTGGGCTTCATGCCCCTATGAAGGACCAAGTAACCTTGTGCTTCCATGGAAAAGCTTTCACCTGGAAATGCCCCGCAAAGACAAACAAGTATGCCCTCCAAGGGTCCACAAGTCACATGTGTCATGCCAAGTAAGCCATATTTAATAAAAGAACCACCCAAACATGTGCATCAAATCCCCCCTTTTCAAAATAAACAAATGCTCAAAGACCTTATACAACTTGCCAAATTACTTGTGCGAAAGTGAAAGTTTAAATGAATTGTTTAATATTACTTTGTTAAAGGGGGCAAGATTAGGGTTGTTGACCCCTAGTCTTGTGGTTTACCCCTTAATTTATGGACAAGTCACGTTAGTGACATTTTGTATAAATAAGAAATCATAAGATCTCATTCAAACATAACTCTCTCTCTTGTGAGAGGACTTGGATCTGAAATTTTTGTTACACTTGGCTATATTTGTCTCTTGTGCACTTGTTTATGGCTAACTCTTGTGAATGGTTTATGGAGGAGTAAGGCGCTAACCTTGGATAAATGCTTTCTAGCTTTTATGGTGGATTATCTTAGCATCTTTCTTGATTTTGGTATTGTCTTTTACTCTTATGCTATCATTTTTTCAAGTCAAGGATTGTTGTGCTAGGAGCTAAGTGGGAAGTAAGAGTATTTACACCCCCACTCTAGTCTCCATCATTTATTGTTCAAAGTTCATTGATGTTGCAAGGGTTTGTTTGAGGAAGTAAGAGTATTTACACCCCTCATTCTTAAACCCTAACTAGAGATACTTGCCTTGGGAAGTAAGAGGATTTACACCCCCAAGGAAGTAGCATCTCTAGTTCATTTATTTGACTCCATTAACCCAATAGTAAAGGAACTAGTCATCCTTTTTTTGCATTGTAGATATAAAATCATTGCCTTGGTAAACATGAATTTTATTCTTTTGAAAGATCTCTTGCTTGGAGTTGGTTTGCCTCATTGAGAGGAGTCTTCCCCTACTGGGGCGTCCCCTCTCTCCCACTACTTTACTTGCTGTTACAAACCCTAACCTACAGCCATTAAGGCTGATCTAACCTAGATAAACTACTGACCATAACTCCTAAACTAACCCTAGACTAGCTCCTAAATTTTTCTCATTTACTCTACTAACTAGGGCACACCTTTTGGGCTCACTGTTGGCATATTTTGATGGTGTAATTTGCTGATATAAGTGACTGAAAGCCACAGCCACAAGGCTGAAATTTTCTGCAATAAATACATGTTTACAACAGCCATCTTCTCTTGCCTCTTAAGTGCCATTTTTCAGCCTATATTCATTGCTAATCTTGATGCTGGTTTGCTTAACTAGTTTAGATCTTTGTATGCTGATTTAGATGCTTTTTTTGCCGATATAAACTCTCATCTACTGCTGCAAATTAGGGACAGCAAGCTTAACTTGCTGATCCATACTAACATATATCATTGCAAGTTGGATTTTCTTGTGTCTCGGGGAGGTACAATCATCCGGAGAAGTACTATACCTTTGGGGAAACAATCACTTGACTTACAAGACATCTCTTCCCACATCTCACTCCACTTAGACTTGACCTCTAGGGGCTCCACTTCCATCTCTATCCATCCCCATCTCATTCCCCCTAGGGTCACCGGGATCGCCTCCCTAGAGTGACCTAGTCACCCTTGAAGTGCAGGACCTACATCGAGGTGAAATTGGGTGTAGGATTCCCAAGTTATAGCACTTGCTTTTGTGGTTGGGTCGGCTTTGCCCAACCTACAACTTGTGCTATAACACACCTAATCAGATGCATCCACAGATTTAAGAAACATGGTTCCTTTTGGGAAAGCAATTAGGTAATTGAGAATGGTGTGGGATCTTCCATTAGTCCATCCATTAGACTTGATTGTGGACCCTGTTTTACTCCATGACTCCTTGTACTCTATGAGGTATTCATCTATTCTTTGGACCTCATTTTGTAAAAGTGGTCCCCTGATATCATGAAAACTAGGGCCTTTGAATCTGGATCATATGTAGCTACAACATTTAACATGGGTTGCTAATATGCAAAATTAGTAGCATTGAAAGGTATATTTGCATCATACCACCATCTAGCAATACGTTCCCAAGTAGTCTCCTTCTCCATCTTTTTCCATTTAGCATTAATGGTGGGATGAGCACCAGGGGTGGTGCAGGGTACAAAGAAAGAGTTAAGTCCTTTATGTGGCCTCTTCAAATTGGATGAACTAGTGCCAAAAACATGTTCTTCTCTATGTCCAATAGGAAAACTGGAGGATTCTTCAAAACTAGGCATTTGATCTTCAAGGTCATTGTTATACTCATCATCAATTAACCGTGAACTTCTCCCTATGTCTTTTTCAATCTTCTTTGTCTTGGATTTATTTACTTGGAAGGATTCAATATGACCTAACATCTCTGCTTTTAGATCATCAGAGACTTTTGGGCAAGGTTCTATTTGTCCTCCTGCATGTGCTAAGTGTTATTTTCTCCTATGGATATCACCCCCACCAAATTTCTTTCCACAATAATTGCATACCATTTTCCCCTCATCATTCAATTGACAATGAACCCATGTTAGATCCTTCTTGTCCTTGGGAGCCATGACAATTTTTACGCCAACAAACAAAAATCTGCAAATAAAACTTTAGGAATTCTTAATTACTAGGAAAAACCAACAATTGTAAAGAGAAGAAGAGAAGTTGAAGAGCAGCCTTGACATACCTTCACAAGCCTTCCAAATTTAGAGAAAAAGAGCAACTCCTAACAGTAGAAAAAATAGCTTTATAACGGTGAGGGAAATGGAGGGTGGGGGGTCCTCTTTAAATAGCTTAAGTACGGTCCTAGGGTCAGGTTTATCTTTTATTATTTCTTCACCTTTTATTACTTTATTTATTTATTATTTATATTATTAGTTACTTTCCTAGATTATAATTTATGTAGATAACATTGCTTTCCCCTTTAGAAATACTTTGTCTTGAAAGCAATCCTGGATGATTTTGTCTTCCATTGTGCAGAGTCATCTTTATAACCCATGTGCAAAGTCCAGGTGATCAACAATTTAAGAGCTTTATTGGAACTTTGTTTGAAGGGAGGAGCAAACAAGAAGCTCCAATTTTAAGATAAATGTTAATACGTTATGTACTAAAGTGACCACGTAACATGTTGATAATATAACATGCCATTAAAGTTAATGGTGGTAATTAATATGAAGGTTAGTGAGGTGGTTAGACCACCTAACCCACCCAACCATCATAAGGTACTATATATGATGTAAGATATGGTGAGATACGTGAGAGAGTGGTACATGTATTTGATGTACTGTGTGGCCCTCTTCGGGCTAAGATTTTCAATAATATATGACATTTATTATTCTGTCCCTCATATCATGTGTTTATTTTCATGTGCATATGCTTATAAAAAATCCTACAAGAGAAGGGTTCACTTTCTTCTTTTTCTAAGATGTGTGTCTATTTGTGCTCATCTAATGCCATAAGCATTTGATATATGTTACCTTGATATGCAAGCATCTGATTTAAAGGTGAGTTATGTAAGTTAACTGGTGCAGCTCCTCGGTGACTTTAAATGCATGTTCTTTCTTAAAGGTGGATGTGTTATATAAATTGTGTTTTTGACATCAAACTAAACTTTAGGTATCATTCAGCAGGCTTAGGGTAGATTCCCACAAATAGATAAATAGTTTGGTAAAATTTTTAATATTTATTTGCAGCATTTAACCAAATTGCTCTTCTAAGTTAAACTGGCTTTATGAAGATTCTATGGTTTATTTATTTTTTTAATGTACCTCACAAGATACACTTAGGAAGTTACCCGCCTGTATTGAATTCAATCTAACAGAAAATGCTTTCTCTCATTTCTACTAATTTACCAGTCCCTACAAAGTGGCTTTTACTATTTTAGCTGTATATGATAGGTTTTGTTACATAATATGTAGAATTTTATTATTCGATAACTTTTTCCCTATGAAGAACTTTGTTCATCCGCTGATTTTTTTCATTGTATAAGTTGCATATTACCAGGAAAGATTGAAAGTGCTGCTAATACTGAGAAAGATATAATAGAAGCCGAGAGGAATTCAGGTTTCATCAGTGATAAAGTGAGAGAAATTCAAGTAAGTATTTGTTTCTTAGTTTCCAGTATACATTGAAACAAGCAAGATACATGTATTCATTTTCTGGTCATTATTAAGATTTTCCAACTTCAAAAGCAGGACAGTATGGTAGTTGATTTTACAAATTATGGGGTGTGATGACATAAAATTCTACTTGCTTAGCTGGCAATGCCTTTGAGCAGAAACTAGTAACTACTTGTATGCTAACTGGAAGTTACATGCTTATATTTTTGCTGAAGTGGGAAGATACTTTGAAGCTTCAGACCATGATTACATAGTTTTCTGTTCCCTTTTTCACTCAACAGGGTTTAGAATAATGTATGAAAATGCAGCCTATCCTATATTATCCCTGGCCCTCGCTCTATTCTGTAGGTCTAGCTCTTTATCCTCTTTCAATTTGTTTAAAACTAACTTGTTTTTCCTAGAGTTTTGATAACAATAATTCAAACTATATCTCTCCATAAGCATTCCTCTAGATTGACCTCTACTCCATGGGTGATGGTCACAGCCTACAGGGAGTCATGAGGCCAAGTTTCTAGGCTTCACAGTGCTCCACGCTTATGTGTTTAGCTCCTATCCAATGACTAGGCCCATCAACTTATCTACTAACAACGTTTCTTCCTTCCCCCAATGCAATTTGTGGTATAACTTTGAAAAATCAACACTGAAAAGATTCAAAATATCCAACAAAAACCTCATAAGTCTGTTTTTACTTTGTTTCTCTTGTATATCAGCTTTTTTTGTAAAAAATGTCTGCCAGCATGCAACTCTTTTTATGCAAAATTTATTTCAAAAAAACATACAAAAAACCTGAAGTAGAGTAGGAACTGAATTTGTTTGCAGATGCAAAATTCTTTGCGGAAAATGGAGCTCAAGAGGAAAAGGGAGACAGAGATTACAGAAGGGCTCAAGTTATATAAGTAAGAATCTTGGAATTTTCTGTTCTTCATGTCAGCCGTCTCCTTACAGGTTTCTAGATTATCCATCCTTAATTGAGTCTCTGCACCTTCAAAATACTTTAAGCACTTTTTGATAGAACAAGCTATATGCAAAGCATAATATCTGAAAAGTCAATTTTGACTTAAGGTCTTGATGCGGCAAGCTGTTGAGGTTATATGAATATTTTACTGTCAGAATATCATTTTCTGTTTTAAACTTGATAGATGTGGAAAGAGCATCGAATGACTAATACTAAATTGATTGAAGTGTTTTGTAATTTGTGAGGATCTGATTTGAAATTATTGCCTTTGATTGCTTGAAGAATATTCCTGTAGTCAACACTGGCAGCAGTAGCACTTGAACTTTGTCAAACGGTGATAATAAGTTTCAAGTGGTTAGTTATTGGGTGGAGGGAAGTTTTTCAACTCCCTGCTCATGTTTATGTCTATGTACTTGGAAATGTGACAACTTCTTGGAAAATAAAGTAGAAGCCTTCCTCTTAGCCTCTGCACATGAGAAGAGGGACAGGGATGAGGTCAAGAGAGCATTTTAACCTGAGTGCACATGCTAAAATCATAGTGCAACCTTTTAACCTAAAAACACTGGAGTTACAATGCAACTAGAATGTGTGCAGTTAAAACATTTCACAGTCATCTTATTTTTTCATGAGTCATTCATTAATACTTATTTTTTAATGAGTTATTCATTAATATAAGGAGTTTTTTATAGTTGTAGAAACAATTCCAAGGCACTATTTATTTGGTGTATCCAAATTTTTTAATCGGTTGTGGGGATAGCATTGGAAAGGGGTACTATAGAGTTGTTATGGTCCTTTTTGGAGGAGAGACATGCTGCAGAATATCAAATGATTCAACACAATCAATCAACAAGATAATATAGAGAATTCCCTTAAGGTAGGGCAACGCCATCAATTACTCATGGAAGGATTACTCCACAAGCCATGCTTGTTGCAATGTGAATCCAACATGCCCAATACAATGATGCATGTGTGTATATATTTTCTCACGAGTATTCCTTAGGGACCATGCCAACTACCCCTCAAAATTACATTCCATAAATTATTACCCACCAACTACCTAGCAAACCTTATTCAATGAGGATGGCCACATTACACTAATTAATGAGTTCACACACCAACTACTTAGTGGTCCTTATCCCCTAAGTATGACTACATTACGTTTATTATATCCTCTAGGTACCCAACATTCCATCTCCCTTCACATGTTTCATCCTCGAAACGTGATTGTAGGCCCTGTTACCTCCTAACATGTAGGGGTAACTAGAGGAGATTTTCTCACTTATAAACAGTAGTTCCGCAGATGAGATCTATGGTTCTCCATAGACATATGACTAGAGATGCTTCTCACATTTGCTCAGCTCATTCACATTTGATGATTATAATATAGATGAGGTATTGTTAACCCCTAGATTTTCACGCTTGAAAATCTTGAGGGTTAAGAGCTAGCATGCACTATTTGGGTTGGCATTCAAAGATTTTCCCAGAGTTTAGCACTTGTGTGAGCTAGAGGTTGGTTCCCATCAAAGACAGGTACGGGATTGGTATATGGTTGTTTTGTTTCATAGTTATAGACAACACAATTTCACATGGATTTGAGAGAGATTTCTATATATAGTAGGTGACCCTAATTTTTAGGAGACAGTGACTGGAGACTCATTTGACAATTTTGAGCATATAGAGTTGGTACTTGGATGGTACTGAGCCTGATGGCATTTTTTCGGGTGACATGCGAGTACTTCATGGTGTTCTTCATGGGCTTTATTTTCAATAGGATGTGCTCCATCAATGTGTTCTTCAAGTGCTTGGTGACTTTTTTCATCCTTAGATTCTTCTTCATGCTCTTGGTTTACAATGGAGCCACAAGATGCCTCTTCAGTGCTTTCAATAATCTCATCATCTTCATCTTGCTTGTAGGTAGGATCCCAATTCTTGAGGAATGCTTGAGTAAAACCTGCAAAATATGATATCTCCCCTTTGATCAGTGATTTGAACCAATCTTCAGGGTTTCCAATCAAGGAACTTGCAAACACTCTCATTCCAACATCTTCATGCACAATATTCAAATCTGAAATATAATGTTCAAGAAATGAAACATGTTGTGCTGCTAAGTGAGTGTCATAAATGGGATCTCCATAAAATCATGGAATACACCTGGTCCAATCTAGAAGGGACTGATTTGGACACCCAAGAATACTCGAAAAATCTAAAGGGGTATACAATACACGAAAATCTCAGAGACATATTTCTTCATACAACTTGATAAGCAATCTGAAAATACAAAATAATACATCATACCAAGAGGGTGGAGTTTCCAAGGTGAATTTTCAATGCCTTCACAATGTTGCTTTCTTAACCCTACAAGCACAAGATAAAAAGTATGCAAGGAACAAAGACTTCATTCCTCGAATGGGGTTGCCAAGATGAGTAAACTAAAGAAGGCTTCAATTCCTACTTATTAATGCGTTGAATCATTGACTTCTAATAACTAGGGAAAGGACTTTGTCCCCAACAATGACACCAAAATGTTATCACACAAAATTACACCCCCTAGTGCAAAGTGTTGAATTTTCAATTTCCAGATCTGATAATTATTTCCTTATGATATCAAACATAATTTTATGCCATTGTTATCATAGAGTAATTACACACTGAAAATCTCAACCAAAAATAACTGCAGCGGAAACAATAGAATCATAGAAATATAGGCATGCACAGTTGACCCAAGATTTTACCTTGGGAAACCCAACCTTGGGAAACCCAACCTTGGGAGAAAACCCAACCTTGGGAGAAAACCCAACAACTTTTCTTAAGAAGAAATCAATCCAAGTTCATCACCATTTACATGAAGAAACCCGACACAAGATAATTGCGCACTTGTATGAGGAAGAACCCTCAAGGATAATGCACCTCAAAAGAACTGTTAAGATACTCCAGAAAAATAGCGCACCTCGAAGATAGTGCAACTGGAAACTGTGCACTGCAACTGTCAATTGGTAACTGCACACTGCAACTGTCAATTGGGAACTGCGCGCTGCAACTGACAATTGGGAACTGCGCGCTGCAACTGTCAACTGGGAACTACACACTGTAACTGGCAACTGTGAACTGTGCAATTGGCTAAAGCGCACTTGATGAGAAGAGATGTGTAGTGCGACAAGTGAAATGATCCAGCCTTTATTTATACAGTTCGAGTCACCTTCAATTTCCTTGTGGGGTTGACTTCTTCTTTTGTTTTCAATTTCTTCTTTAATGCTTTCCGGGGTTTCTTCATTGGTTCGTCTTGTCTTCTCGACATTTCTTATTTACTAAAAAAGTTGTCCATGAGCCTTGTTGATGCATCATCTCCTCACATGCACGTCTAATTAATATAGGGCTCTAATGTTGAGTAGATTCACCGAGAAGCCCCTCATCAGAAGGGGTCTCTAGAGCCTACATCTTCAACATTAGACTAGACTTGTAAACAAGTCAAACCTGCCCTATAAAAATAGATCACTCCATCCTAGAGCAGACAATATGAGAGCATCTAGAGTCTTTATCGCTCCTCGTCAAGTCAGCATGACTACTAGGAGAAAGACTACAACTGGGCCATTCACCACTAGCCAAATCAACATGGCCCTGTGAGTGAATGTATCATTCTCCCTTGGTCAAATCGGCACAACCAATCTGGAAGAATGTCTACCCGATGCTGCTTGTTATCCCCACTTTTAGGGATAACTAGGAGATTATGTCTCAAGGACCACAGGTCCTAGACATGGAGTACCGAGAGCCAGATCGACTTGAGCATGGCCCTAGAGGACCCTGTTGCCGTCCTAATGCACACTTGCTAACGTAAGCTAAGTCCAACTCACTTAGTGTGCCCTCGGAGACACAATGTCTAAGTTCCAAGTCCACACTGTCACCTTGACTGGAACTTTGTGGTAGGAACTTCTTTAGTCTAAGGCACTTACTCTAGAGAACCCGAGAGTGGTCCACTAAGTCAATTTTGGGTTGTGTTCTAGGAGTTATTTTTAATTGATTATGGGCCAAGGGGGAAAACTAGCCTATGATGATAAGCAACAATGCAAAGTGCAATTCCTAATCTAAATGTGACAGCCTTTCCCTAAATCAACTAAGACTAGATTGCCTATGTTTAGGCTGATGGGGGTGGAGCCCAAAGGTTTGAGGGTGGTTTAGTTACAAAAGTTTTACAAATGACACAAGTTAAGCTACCCCAAACCACAAGTTATGACTATACAAAGAATGTCTAAGTGTTACAATGTTTACAAGATTTACAAATCAGATACAAAGATACATGAGCTAGATACAAGATATACCAATTAGATACAAAGATACACCAATGTAACAAGATGTAGCACAAGATGTAATGATTTACACACATAAGCCAAGCATTCCCCAAATGGCACTTACTCCATTTGGAATTCCTTCACTGGCAATAATCACAAAAACACTTAAGGATCAAAAAAAAGTATTGCCTCCCCAAGTGGAATACTCAAAACTTCCCTGATCCACACCACAATAAACAAATAGACAAGATATTCAACAGAGTAAATCAATTGCTCATATATGAGAAGGGACATAAACATATAGTTGCAATGAAGATAGATAGTGGGATATTCCACAAGATATGTTTTTATGCATACATCTATAATACCCCAAACATACACCGTGATCTATGCAGCTAAGTGTTGTAATTGTTTAAAGATTTTATAATTTTAATTTCCCTTCCCCCTAACTAGGTGTGTTAGCACAAGCTTCCTCCTCCCTTGGCCAAATGGCCTTTGGAGTGCTCCAAGAGATGGTAAAGGCTATGAGGGCCCCATACCTAGCTTCAAGGTCGACACATACGATTAGAGGAGTAGTCCAGGTCAGGATCTCCCAAGCAGGGCTCCGCAGGACGGTCCCAGCCACTCACTTCAGATGTCCCCTCAAACCCAGGATTTTAGATGGTGGAAGCGGATGAATGAGGCCCACAAATGTTTAGATGGTGGAGGCAGATGAATGAGGCCCCTAAAATGTTGCTAAAAGTTATTAGGACCCTCGGGTGGGTCTTTAGGTGTGTTGGGTCGCTTTTAAACAAGTTTTAGACCTTAAAATTTTTAGTTTTTAGCGTATGGCCGAATTGAAATGTGTGTAAAACGAGTGCTTGCAACGTGTAATCAGATCACCATCAACATGTCAAAACATGAGGAAATTATAGCACAGTGTTATACCATCAACACATCATCACATGAACCATTCCACAAGTAAAACTGAAATTGAAAGATGAGACGTGGGTATTTGCAGAATGTCAACGTGGAGTATATGCCTTATACCATAAAACGAAACGAATTGAGCGTGTAGATGCTTAACATACGAAATATAAAGCCCATAAGCATGTGAAACACAAATGTAAGACGTGGCTTAAGAAGAAAGAAACTGAAAGTGTGACATGCCTCAAACATTCAACCCATAAACATGATATAAACGTATGTGGAAAGTACTTGAAATAAAATTTAAGACGTGAATGCTTAAATAATGAGCTAAGCCGCGAGCATCATGAGCAACTTAAACCATGAACAGGACGTGAGCTAAAAAGTGTTCAACATGTGCAAATTTAAACCATAAGCGTGAGATCAAATACGTAAGACGTGGCTGAAGTAAACTAGGACGAGGATGCTTGAACCATAAATCAAAACGTGAGCTCTAAGATGCTTAAACCACAAACATTTAACCCAATAGCAATATATCAAATGTGCAAGACGTG
>SNQJ01S0234390.1:0-13971 GCA_010110895.2 Picea sitchensis
ATCCATTTTCCAAGGTCTAGAAGATGTGGGAGCCTGTATCCTACTGTATCAATCCATTAGGTGACTTAACGTTCTGCATGTAACATCCCTAGTTTTTAAATGTGATTTAGGTTGGTGAGGTGATGTGTAACAATTCACCGTTCACTAGTGAGTACATATCTACATTCACATCAGCTTGAGGTTAAGTAAAGAGTCCTTGGAGACTACCATGACTCAAGAGTCCTTAAGGACTCTATCATGAGTGAAGATTCATCGAGGTATACCACATAGAGCAAAATAATTATGTAGTTGATTGTTGGAGCATATACCCATTGCATGTGATGCCATCAGAAACTCTCACATTGAGGACCAAAGATAATTTTCCATAGAATTTTTATGTGGATACTTGTATGTAGGTTACACAAAGAGGGAGCCAATTAATCATTTGGAGTAGAGATTACACAGAGAATAGGTCTTTCATCCTCCAGAGAAGTATTAAGGTCATTGTGCAGGGCACTATACAAACTGAGATAGAGTTTAGAAATTAAATATCACAAAGGGTCCATGTTGGTGAAGCGAATGGACTACGAGCCCATCGATTATGGATCAAATGGTATCATAGAGGTTGCATTCTTGACCGAGACACTACTTCTATAATTGTGAACACAATATTGTGAAATGCAACATGGGAAAAGCAAGCAAAGATAAGTTGGAAGACTATAGGACCAACAATGTTGAGCTTTGAGAAGAGAATGAGAGCTTGAAGGTGCAGGTTAATATGTTTAACTTGAGGATGGAATATATGGAGAAGCACATGGAGACTTCTACCAAATTGTTTCCATTGCTCAAGAGGAAATTTAAAGAAGGCCAATCCTCCCTCATTGCATTCAGGATAGATTGGGACAAGCACAAGGCGTTGCTTGTATACGTTGGTGAGAAGTTCATTCAAATGGATAAATGTCAAGAGGATAGGTTCACATAGATGATGATGCAACTGCAACTAGAGTTGGTAGAGAAGGAGAAGGCCTTGAAAAGGATTCAAGCAGTTATCCAAGAGCACATAGGAACAATACAACCTTCCACTATCACTATAGATGATAGAACCATAAATAAGGCCACCTTGGTAATCTCACCTTCCATAAACATCTCTCAAGAACAACTTGGTGAATTTGACAAGCATATTAGGGGTATTGGCTCTAAACTCCTAAAGAAAATGGGCTACGATGGATTAGGGCTAGGCAAGAGGAGCGTTGAATCATCAACACACCCTCAAATTTTTTTAACTTTTGGGTACCACTTTTCTTTTAAGCATTATATACCTTTCTCTTTTGGCTTTACATAGGTTTCATATTTTTCCTTTGTTAAGTTTATGCATTTTTTCCCTTTTTTTTCTTTGCATTTAAAATCTCAAGAAAATCCAAAAAATCTCATGTTTTGCATCAGGAAAGGAAAACAAAAGAAAGAATTTAAAAAAGAGAAAAATCAGAACATTCTCTAAAGAATGTCGATGAACTCATCAAGGGTTTGGGGTGAAAGAACAAGAATAGAAATTTACCAAACTCTCGATCCCGGTACATTTCCAAGTCATCAATTAGTCCAAGTCATCATTTCCAAGTTATCAATTATACAATGACACATTATCATTCCATTTCAAGTCCATGTCGCAGGTTGTTCTTCATTTTTCCATGTCAGTCATCCACATTAATTGCCACGTCATCTTCAGTACTTTATCTTGCAATGTCAACTACTAAATCAGTCACCACATCATCTATCACATCACCTGACACATCATCATGGTACGGGTGTCTCTGTCGGTCATACTTCTTATGGTTTTTTCAATTGCACATTTTGGTTGAGAAACACAGATATTCGTCAATGTCGATGAACTCATCAGGCATCGACAAGATTACCAAGCCTTACAATTCCTGCACAAAACTCGTTCTCCTGATTGTCAATGCCAATGAAACAATTTTCCATAGTGTAATATTAGTCATCCAATCATAGGCAAGTACAGTTATAGCCATTGGTCCTCCCTCAGACACTGTGCTAAAAATGTCATGTTTTTCCCGAGCACAAAAAACGTTCTAAAAGGTCACCGATGAAAGAAGAACCCATATTTGTAATTTTGTGATACATTTTGATCCTGAAATCCATTTGAGGAGTGTCATATACCATTGAAATGGTCTCATCGATCTCTACAACTTTTTAGTTATATGTTTTTAATGATTATGTGTTTCTTGTTTATAGTTTTGGAAATAAATCTACGACATGTAGATTTTTTTTTTTTGTGATAACGTTTGATTATGGTCCCCATTTTGAGAAGTCCATATATCATTGGAAATTTATCGTCAAGAGATACAAATTTTGTTTTAGAATTTTTCATTGATTTTTCATGGTTTGTTTAAGGTTTTTGAAATAAACAAAATCAAGCTCAGGGAAGTGATTTGAATATTTCATTTGAATATCAATAAATTGTTTTATCTAATAAATTTATTATGAGAAGATATTTTTATTCCTAATATACATTTGTTATGATCCAGTTACATGCAAAGGTAATCATTTAGCATGATGAGAGAAATTTCAATGTTGCATGTTGCAAACTGGTAGATTTATGTCAACCGACAAACATTAGCATGAAAACATAAATGGAAGAATTGGTGATTGGATGCATGAAAATTCCAATTTATTACTAAATATTGTAGAATGACTTAGCTAGAGTTAACTATTCCTAAAATAAAATAAAATAAACAAATTAAAGACACATGCGTTATGTTTCTAAAGAAAGAACAACGGGTCTAATTATTTAATAAAGGGAATATTTATGAGGTTGAGCATGCATGAATTGAAGTCAACAGTTAATTGGAGATGTGGCTAAATGCATGGATGATTTATTAAGACGTTTGTTCATTGAATATGCAAATTACATGAGGAGATTGCATGACTTTTTAAAAAATCAATTTTATTTTTATTCCACAATTAAATTGTTTTTTATATTATAAATAAAGAAATCAACTTATGATATAGGGATCTTTGATCTCTTGAACTATTTTCAAGATATTTTCGATCTATGGAGGGATTTCAAGTGGATTGTAACTAACGAATTATTGTAAGGATGAATTCAGAAACTCTTTGGAGTCAAACCATTATGGTTAGCGAATAGAGATTCAACCTTTGTTGTTCTGACCACATATTTGGCGTTGCTGAGTAGATATTTTACATTTGGGTTTGGGTTTGGGTTTGTGTGTGTCCATGAGGAAATTCATTAAAGCATGTCCTCCATTTCAGTAAATCTGTTGTCCATTTTGGTTCCAGTTCTTCACCTATAAAGGTGAATGTAGCATGGGCCTGCGCCTCTCCAACCCCATCCTTGTCGTCTCAGTTAACAGTTACGTTAGGGGACCATCCTTTTCCTACGACCCTGCCCAATCATAATTCAAATCCCTCCCCGTGCCCTCTCCAAAATAAAATTTAAAATGTGGGCATGTTTGGTGGCTCTGAGTGAAGAATTATTATCTTACGTTAAACACTAAGATCTATTTTTCTGCTCATGCTATTATTTTCAACATAAAGATGTGCACAACATAGGAAATGATATATCTGACATTGTATTTTGGATCAATTTTTATGAAAGGAAACAAAGGTGCAGAATATGTTTCTCACACTAATCTATGAGAGAAGAATCTATGTAAACATAGAAGAGAACAATGACAAACAAAAACCCATTCTAAAGAACATTCAATGCAATATTCAACAACTAAATGGTTACAATACATAGTCTTTCTGCTTTCAACATGAGTGTGGAGCACTAGCATGAGGATTTTGGAGAAATTTTGATAGATAATAGTAAGTTAAAACTTACACACTGATTTTCTACAACCCGACCATTGAATAAATAGGAATAAAGAAACTATAAACCATTTATGGTTTTCCAATTCTACATGTTGAAAACCTCCGACAAGTAATTGGCCAACTGCTACTGCATAGTATTCATTGCTCACTAGTTCTTTACATTTATTCTCTGTCACTACTTTGCATTTATTCCTTGCTACTACTCAACGATCATTACCTACTCCACTACAAGACTGCAAGATATATGACACACATGTCCCAACATTCTCCCACTTGTCATATACCTTGCAAGAGTATAAAGAAGAACATATCAAACTATGAACTAATTGCTAGGGGACATAAGGCTTATAAAATCACAACACCACTTGAATTTCCCTATGCTCATCAATGTTGTTAATGCATGTACAACATTATGCAATGTGTCAACTTTTTCTAGTATCTCATTTTCATTCTCTATCATGTCCCTGTTGGAGCATCAAGCATTGATGATTCATAACACATCTCCTAGATTCAGTTAGTCGGGAGGTTTCCCTACATATGGATGCATTCGATAGGGCAATTGACCAACACACTGCACCAGTCGGTTGAGTAGTCGATGTTCCTGTTGGTCGAATAATTGACCAACAATCGAATATAGTTGGCCGGTGGATCAACTATCCCAATAATCAACAATGAGTTGGATGCGCAAGAGGTTGAGTTGAGCATCCTTGTCGAGCTGACTTGACAGTGTGGATTTGACAGAGTCAAATCCAACACCCAACAATTACATGTAGACAATATATTCCATATTCTATGAAATTTAGTTAGATATTGAGGCTAGAAAAAGCATCCCCGTTTTGTCATTTTCATCATGGAGATCAAGAAATAAAGATCCAACATGCACTGTGATGTTTTGATCACAATGCCCCTTGCTTAACCCTTGTAACGATTTTTGGGCTCCCAAATTAATGTCATTTTCAATGCCAATTTACCCTTTTCCCCTTTCAAGACCACTTCCCCATTATAAGAAATCACCCTTCCATCACATTTTGCATACATTGGTCATCCAAAGCTCATAAGGTAAATGTGATGAATTTTTATTATTTTTTTCGTAGTCTTTGATTAATTAAAGGATTAATATCAAATTATTGCTAATGATGGTTATGAAGCCAGGTCCTATAACCACAACAAAGAATTCTTGTAACCCAAGTTAGCGGTTGTCATGTATCAGAGCTTCTAGAAGAAAATATAAGAAATGGGTTTACTCCCCAATACCCTTGACCTACTCTCAAGCTCTTAATGTTGGTTCTAGAACACATTAGGAAGGCGCCAACCAATGATCAAGGTTTTGGTCAATCATCCCCAAATTGGAACGTGAGCAACATAATTGGTTCGATAATGCGAGTTGGAGATATTCTCATGCATTTCATGTCACAAGAATATCTCCCTGAGGATTTTCAAGAGTTAACTTAGTATGTCAAAACTTAATCAAGTTAGTCATTGTGATTTTGTTATGTCATCTATGAGTCTGACACGTCTACAAAGGGATCCATTTGGATTGACCTGTGTGTATTCACTATATAAATCCATGTAGAGTATTGTATGGGGACATGGTTAATTTTGCAAATTATGAATGTAAATATTGTGAACAAAGAGATGGCAATGTTAAGAACCAAATACCAATATAGCCTAAAAAAACCTCAGAAAAAGTACTCAACGCCTTGAAAAAGAGATAATTTCAGATAATAAGCATCTTCGAGGGGGAAACCTCCTTTTACCCCACTTAAATTTTCAAGTACAAGATGATTCAAAATTAAAATGTCTCGGTATATATAGGAGACTAGGAGGCATAATTACAACTAATGGCCTAAAGACGACATAAATAAAATAACATTACTAATATAATATGCCCCAATTAAGGGGTAATGAGCCAATATTAGGGCTTAACATGCCCCTCCCCTTGAGACATCCCGCCAAGGACAAGTGTTATCCATAGCGCTTGGAAGTATATGGATATACCGTATAAAAAAGAGACTCATCTTCCCAAGTGGAATCTTAGATCAGTAGTTTCCTCATTTAATGAGATACTATGAAAATGGATCTATTCCTGGAGTTGCTGAATTCTTGTAATTGATGGCTTAGGGCTCGATATGATTTTCAGCCCTCTACATCAAGTTCTTGCAATATATTTTGGTAGGATCTTGTAGCCTATAACCTTTAAGCATAAAACATGGAAATTTAGGTGTACTTTCTGCGTGAAGGAATCAGAGCCAGCTCAAGTTGCATGTCATTAAATTACCAATATTTTGCAACACCTTATAAGAATGCATAGTGCTTTGGTGTATTTCCTTCTTGAAAAACTATAGGGACATCTAGTTAAGATAGTTGTAGTCTTAAAACACCCCAATTCCCTACTTCAAAACTTCTTCCTCTACGATGTTGATCCTTTGCTTGTTTCGTGATTACATCCATGCTCAGGTTTTCCTTTGAGATTGGAGAACTTGTTGTTGATTCTAGATGTGATCTTCAGCTGTGAACCTTATATTTTATTTTTGAAGAAGTGATGGAAGGAGAATTGGTAATCATAAAAGTTCCATCGATAGTGTCATTTTTGTTCTGTTATGAAAGCAATTTGTATTCACCACCGATACTGCTTAAAGGTAACCATTTAAGAACTCATTGGCATTTTGTTTATGGAACAAAACAGCAGAGTATCACTTCAGGACATTTGTTCACTATCTCGGTTTGTCCATCAGTTAGGGATGATAGGATGAGCCTATGAAGAACCAATTGAGTACCCAAACTAAAGGAAAATAATTGTCCAAAAGTATCCATTGAAGTGGGATCCTACTGTCACTTACAATAATCTTTGGGTTGCCATGGCTTTTAGATTGACACATCTCCATGAATCACGGTGGCAGCTATACTACTTTGAAGGATAGAGGGAGTGCACAAGAAGTGTATACTTGGTCAGTCCTATCAACAATCACCATGATGACACTCTTTCCTTGGAACAGTAAACCTGTGTTGAAATCCATGGAAATCTCCTCCTAGTGCTGACTTGGATGGATAATGGTTATAAAAGACCAAGGGTCTTAATTGGCTACACCCTTATTTTGTTGGCAAACCACACATTACAGCACAAACCTTTGAACATAATTTTTAATGCCATCCCAAAAAAATCCTTCTTGTGACTCTATAGTAGGATTTTCAAAGAATCCCAGTGCCCTCCTACTGGTGAGGTTTGCAATTCCAATAGTAACTTTTTGTTTGAGTTGGGAGTTCTTACATAAATATAAAAAGCGATCTTTTGTACCATAGTAAGATCATTTTTCATGTAAATGTCAGTGCATTGGAATCTGTGGCAACACCTTTGAATGAGAGTCCACGCTTTTTCTTCATTCTTCCATTCATTTCCTGCTTCTATTATCCAATCGGGTTGGATGATCAAGATGATGATATTAAGCACAAAGAATTTAACATCTTCATCCTTTCTTGGGATTGCATCTGCCACAACATTTTGTACCCTTTTTATAAGATGGTTTCAAAATCCTTAATATCTTGAGATTTACCCATTTTGTTATTCTTCCAGAGATAGTCTTTGTTCCAAGAGTATTTAAGACTACCATGATAAGTTTTTACCTTGGGGGTACCTATTGAGTAAGGACACCATTTTCTTCAATGCATGTAGTATTGCCATCATTTCCCTTCTCATAAAATGGGTTTGTATAGCCCTTTCCCATGAGTGAATTACGACTTTTCTCAAAGAAACTGGGGCCTTCCTCTCGCATTAAGACAACACCAATTCCATCCCGAGGCACCACATTCTACAATAAAGGTTTTGTGAAGTTTGGAGTGGTTAATATAGGAGCTTTACACATCATCTCTTTAAGTTGTTAAAAGATTTGGATTGCCTCTGGAGTCCATGAAAGTACATCCTTCTTAGTTAGTGCCATTACAAAGGTGCTCCTATTCTTCCATAGTTCAAAAGATGGAAGCTTACTTGGTGAAGTAGCTACAGAGCCAAAATCCTCCTAAAGATTCTTTAATGTTTTAGGAGTCGGCCAGTCCGGAGTCCATCATAGTCTTAATCTTGTTAGGGTCTGCATTGACACCTTCATGAGATAAAAATAAATTGTGATATTCCAGCCTCCATTCCTCAAAAGAAACATTTGGATGGTTTGGCATATAGTTATTTGTTGCTTTAGTAGTTGTAGCACCCTTATCAACATGTAAAAGCGTGATCCTCCCAAGACTTGCTATAGATTGAAGTATATCATCAAAAATAATATACAAATTTTTTGAAGGAAGGTTGAAGATGGAATTCATCAGCTACACTTGGAATGTGGAAGGTCATTTGCTTAAGTCCAAAGGCATGACCAAAAGTTCATAATGGCTTTCATGAGTTGGTCTTGTTTTTGTGATATTTTGTTCCCTTCGTCCCCGATCTTGAGATACCATGAGCGGAGGATCCAATTTTGTAGAAATGGAATTATCATGTAGTTCATCTAACAATTCATCGATATTTGTGGGGAATGAGAGCTTATCTTACAATAGTGATCTTGTTGAGCTCTCATAATCTGGACACATACGCCCATGAGGCTATCTTTCTTGAATACCACCTTTGGTGCACAAGAAATGGGAACTGGCTAAGTCTAATAATGCTAGCCTCCTAACATTTCTTCAGCCATGCACTCAATTTCCCTCTTCAGGCCATACAGAATTGTTGTATGGCACGATGTTAGGAGGAACCATTCCACAGATTAGGTGAATTTCATGATCATGATTTGAGAGTGGGTGGAAGACTGGGAATATATTCAAATAGTTTGGATGCTTATCAATGATCCTTTGGAGATCTTAGGAATAGATGGCTTAGATGTGTTAACATATAGTGAGCACAATTGAAATAGCCTTGATGCCCTTGCAATAATTTTGTCACATTAATAGTTGGAAGCTTATCACTTGCCCGAGTTTTAGGGTGATACCTCTTAACTCGAGTTTCTTTTCCTTGTGAAATTTCTTGAAAGAGTTATTTTGAAATTAAATATTCCTAATAGTTATAAACCATTGGATTTTTAGTACAACATTTGCACCACCCTTGGGTATAGAAAATCATTGGACTATTCATTATATTCCCCCATAGTAATATTTAACTTATTGCATTTTCACGAAATTGATAATTCCTCCATTACCAATCATTACTTGAAACTCTGGCAGTACCTACAGAGCAATTGAGATCTTTGGCTAGTTACAGTGAATGAAATTATAGTTACACTTGAGATCAATTAGGAATTTTATTACATTTTTTCTTTTGATGTATCCATGGAGATCTTAGAGGTTGAGGAGTGATAATTCAGGCTAATGCATTACGATATCTTAGGAGTCAATCTTCGGACAAGGTGCTTCCACGTTTCATCTTGAGATGGTTCTTATTTCATTGTTCTTCTTCACTCTTCACACAATCTATGTAGAATAATTTCCTTCTCATTCTTATCCATATGTCCTTATTGTACTTGTGTCACCAATTAAATCCATAAAACCTTTTCTTTCTTTCCTCCAGATTGTTGAGGTGCCAACCTTATGGGAGTTGAGTGTTTTTCCCAGGAGGGCGGTAATTGTTCTCTCTATAGATGTGGGATTGGTCCTTCTAGTAGAAAAGCCATATTTTTACTCCAGCATTTCTTACTTACCTTCCATTACATTCTCAATGATTTGGGTTCCCAAAGAACCTCATGTTGAATTATCAGCTAAAGAGTTCCTATGAATAAATCAATCAAATTATACTCCATGCAGATATGATTACCTTTATATTCAATCTTTTATACTGGAGTTCTCAATGGCCTCGATGGCTGAACCCCTTTGTAGGATTTATGAATTGCTAAGAAAGTGTGCTCTATGTATCCTCATGAGTGTATATAATTTCTTCACGTGAAGAATTCTGTCCAAGTGACGAGTGATTTTAGAAAACAAAGCCATGTCCTACACTGGAATTGATTGAGTTCTAAATATAAAGAAACAATTCATTGCCTTTTTGGCTGTATGCGGCACGTTATGGAGATCAAAGAGTTGCTCCACATCCCTGGGAAATATCATGTAGTTAGGTCCTTGCCATCAAAGCCCCTCTCCTTGTATCAATCTTAGGGCGTGGTTGGTCTTCAAATAGACTTGGAATTAATCCTCATTCTTGATTCACCTTCCTTGCCCTCATCTTGGAATTTCATGGGATGCATTTTCACTTTAGGTGTCTTCTCTGTCCCAAAAGAAATTTTCAATGCTTCCATGATCTCCTTTTTAAACCATCCATCTTAAAGTATCAACTTAGCTTCATTGAATCCATCTTCAGGTATCAACCAAAGCCATTGAATCCATGTCTTCTTGCCCCTTAGTTCATTTATGTCCTGTTTCTTCACCTTCATCCAAAGGAGTCCAAGTAGAAGTTTTAAGGCTTATTTTGAATTAATAAGTTCCACGGTGGCATGTTGTAGAGTATCCTTTTGAATATTACTGATTTTGAAGTGGCTCTACTAGACAATCTTCCTTTAATTGTATCTCAAAAATTTTGGCCCTCCTGAGTATGAAACTTTATTTTATGCTCGGATTCCTAGGAGTAATTTTCTTATCTACAATTCCATAGGTCTGGTCAAAGTTGGATGTTCCAAGTGGGATTTATAGTAACTTTCCCACAACTTGCCGATTTTTTTCCTTTCGAGAAGATCTCACTTGTAAAGCGCTCCCCGCACAAAATACTTGATAAAAAATTATGAAAATCACACCAGAAATAATAAAGACTATCCACTATCCAATGAGACCAGTCCCACTCAGTTTGGATGCTCTAGGAAGAAGTGCCAAGTTATTGTTTCACCATTGCTTTTTGAGAATACTCATGGGGTGGTGGATACCCTATCCTTACAGTGTATCTAGAGTTAAGATGTCCCATGGTGAACGTTTTACCCGCAGTCCCCTTACTAGATTTTATGAAGCTAGCCTCCTAGATTTGAGAGTGCAGAAGCTGATGCAATTTTTTATAAGACATTATGTGTTCAGTTGAATGATTCTAGAATCCTATCTTATATAGGCTATATCTCCAAAAGTAAAGGCTTGAATTTGAATTTGAACACAATGCCTTGATCCATGCTACTAGAAGGCCTCCTCCATTCGTTTATTTTTAAAACATTGTATAAAAATAGTTATAGAGAGAAAATGCTGAGTGTCTAGGATGCTGTGATAAACCCCAAGACCAGGCTTTCGATGTATGGCTAAGAACTATAATATCAATGGCATAGAAAAGAGCTTTCGAGGATTGAGCTCTGATACCATATGTTAAGAACCAAATATCAATATAGCATAGAAAAACCTCAGAAAAAGTACTCAACGCCTTGAAAAAGAGATAATTTCAGATAATAAGCCTCTTCAAGGGGGCAACCTCCTTTTACCCCACTTAAGTGTTTAAGTACAAGATGATTCAAAATGAAAATGTCTCCTTGGTATATATAGGAGACTAGTAGGTATAATTACAACTAATGGCCTAAATCCAACATAAATAAAATAACATTACTAATATAATATGCCACAATTAAGGGGTAATGAACCAATATTAGGGCTTAACAGGCAATGTATATGAGACAGTCATCGAATTTGTAGATCATTGCTACATATTGACATTGCGCGTTGATCAATAAAATAATGGTGTTATGAATAGTTTGGGTTTCAAATATTTCTTCATACTATAGATATTTAACACAACAACTTGTCGGCTAACAAGGGCCCACCATGTCCAGTTGTTTTTGTCTATATTGTTAGTGTAAGTGTGTATTATTTATTGTAGAGATAAATCATATGTGTGTTAATTGTTGCAGAGGTTAATTGTGTTTATAAGTTTAGTCTTCTTTATTCTTTTAATTCAAAATTTCTTTTGTTAAATAATAAGCTCGTTCTTGTGCTTTGATTTGAGTAAAAGACATTCAATTGTGCTCAACATATCGACTACAATGAACTATTCGAGATATGTGAATGAAGGACACAGATAGGATACTCTGTTCTAGTGATCATTAGAGGAAAGTTTGTTGTAAGAGATCATTATATATTGAACATTCTTTACAGAGCAATTTTCATACTTTTAATTTGGGAATTTGCTCCATTACTTGTGTTTCAATCTCATTGTGAATACCACTCTGTAATGGTTTAACTTGAAGATACATAAACCCTCTTTAATTTTATATGAAATTGCATTGATATAGTAATGATTTAAACACCAATGTTCTAATATTAAAATCATCGTGTCCTCTTTCTCAGGAGAATTTGAATTGTTTCTTAACCTACAAGAATATGTTATTTACAAAATTTGATATTGATATTGTTGTTTGATTGTGTATATAAGTTTTCCGATGATTGGAGTGAATGGATTGATTTCTATAGTTGGTTCTTTTTTTTTAGTTTACCATTTGAATAGTTTTGGTTATAGGTAGTTTGAGATTTATAATTTCTTGTATGCCCTGCTTTTATAAGATGAAGTGTCATTCATGATAAAAACATAGTTAGTCCTTAACACTTAGGTAATGAACTTAAGTGAGGAACATTAATCCTTGTGGCCAGTGAGTAAAATTTGTTTTTCTACCCAATACACACAGATTGTTTTCTTTCATTTGCAATAAAATAATTTGATTTAGAACAAGCATTATTTTCTCATAGAAAATGATAGCCTAGAAATTCATATTAGTGTCTTAAACCTTGCACAAAAAAAAATTTAGTATCTCTAAGATTACGCCCCATATCGATAATTTTGGCGTCATTGTCGAAGAGATGCTACAAGGAAGTAGCACTTCTATGGCTTATTTTTTGCATGCTTTAGAATAGAGTTTTTCTTTGTGTAGTTTCTTTTCCAAAATGTATTGGCATACTAGTTCCGAAGGGACAGTGAATGGCAATATGCAAATGAGACTTTTCTTTTAAATATTTGAAGAAGGTTCTATCCAGACGCATTCACCTTGGTGAGTACATTGTCTCGCTAGGATTACCTTGAGAATTTTCTTTATAATATTCAAAGGTATAAACAACATAAGCTAGAACCAGAAACCATTAGGACCATTTTCTTAAGAGGATTTCTAGATGAATCCATAAATTTACTCAATCTAATGGGGTCTAATGATGTTTCTAGACTAAGCTTTGAGGAAATTTATGACTTATGTAGGAGATACTCCTAGATCCAGAATTGGCAAAGGACCAAGGGACACTCTCTCTAAAATCACCAAATCAGCTACACGTGGTGTCACCAGGGTGGAAATAGGAAATCTTCCCTTGAAAATTTTAAAATTGATCTTCTTGGCACTCTCATTTTACAATTAGATACCTTGCAATTCAATTAAAAACAAGAAGATGAAAAAACAACTCTATCTAGTTTTTGTCCTAAATGTATAGATAGACACCCACCAAGAGAATGTCCTCTTGATATTATTAAATTTTGTGCCATATGTGTAGGAGATCATCCGACAGAACAATGCCCCACTGTACTAGGACTTAAAGCAATGGACCAGGGGGAGAATCAAGCAGTCCATCAAGTATGTACACTAGCACCAAGAAGACTTGGAAACCAAGGGCACTAGGTATGAATTCAAATCTTGCATCTCAATTTACTCCATATTTCCCTAATCAATAGTATGCATCACAATGCTTGGATCCTACCATGCCTTGGCAAGGATGGCCTCAACAACATGTCGACAACTATCCTTGGAAACAAGGATGGAAAGGATATGGATATGGGAACATTCCTACCTATACTTATTCCACACCTTCCCAATCATCATATCCTATGTCACCACCTCATTAGTATCCAAAACAACCATATCCTCAACAAATTCCACCACCACCACAACCATTGCAAATCACACAAACCCAACAACTAGAACTTCTAGCTAACCCACCTCCAAGACCTACATAATTTCCTACTCAACCATTTCCTAACCCTAATAATAAAGTGACTCAACCAACTTTTAATGTTGAGTTACAAAACTTTCCTACCTACCTGGTCACTCTAGTAGACTTGCAAGAAATACAACATAGGTTAGGAAGGGTGCTTAATAAACATTCTCCAACAATTGTTGAAGAATATTTAGAGGGGGAAACTCCTCAACAAATAAACAATAAAGTTGAAATAAAGAAAATTTCCCC
>SNQJ01S0234391.1:0-13971 GCA_010110895.2 Picea sitchensis
AATAGTGCTTGAGATGATTAAATAAATTTCTGGGAAAAGGCTTGGTTTCGATTGGCTCGCGGGTGAAATGGATTTTTGGGGGGAATTTTCTTTCTTGCATATATTTATTTTGGTCTTAGGGTTGTCTATGGGATTTGAACTTGGGTTGATTCTTTCACATCATATGTATACTATGGGGTGATTCTAATGTGAATATATGAAATGTGTGTTTGTATATTCATAGAATTATATAGAATACACATTGATTTCAAATTACCTTCTTAATAATTTCATACTTCAATTTGAAATATAGTCTAAACAAAATCTATGAGCATCACACCAATAATTTCCTTCATCCAATGTAGTGTGGTTTTGAGACATGACACGCATTACAGGAAAATGATTTTATAAGGTAGACACAGACGATCGATCACAACATGTTTTGGATTTCAACTACATGATCTAAGATATCCAATAGTTAGAAAGTGAAAGGTGAAAATTGTATGTCACTTAAAATAGGAAAGTGAATATAGGTGCAAATTCTATGTCACTTAAGTTATTTTTGTGGCATTGTGTGATGAGGATAGAGGTTCCCTAAATGCTGACCCATCCTATATGGTAGGGTTGAGGATGGGGTATAAAAAGAAAATGAAGTTCATAAACTAGCTCACTAGATGTGATATTTCATTCACAACCATCATCAATAATCAATTGGGATAGGTATTGTCTGATTTGGATATTGTGATGGTAGAGAGAGTAGGAGTTAGTGGTTGGGGAAGAGGTGGAAATTGATGCAATATTTTTATAATGGTTGGAGTGGTTGTTTAAATCAAGGAGATATAGTTTTGGCAGTGAAGGTTTGGCTATGGTAGTAGAAAGCAAACATAAAGTCATGGGGATCTTGCAAGGAATTCAAATCCACATATCATGTATCGCATGGTGAAAATAAACAATCCGTGGTTATGTAAGTGAGGAAAAGGGTCGTGATGGGAAAATCAATAGGTTTATTAGACTGTTAGAAAGGGTGTTTGTAGGGATTCCACTTTTCCACAAAAATAACACACTTAAGATACTCATTAAGAGTGATGTTGGTAAATTAGAGAAGAACATGTCATATATATAATGTAGTAAACCACAATTAAATTTGATAGAAGCACAACAATGTTGGCATGGGTCTGATTGCATAATACTCAATTAACATTTTGGCATGACTAAACTTCACTTTTACAATTAAAATCTCCTGAATAGTACACATTGATAGGGTGGCTCCAAAGATGACATAATACTCATGTGTTAACATCTAGATGGAATTTGACTTGAGAAGGGACTCTCATGATTTAACTCAACTTTGAAGGATCGATCTACATACAAGTTCTTATTTATAAGAAATTTCAATCAAACTGCATTGATCCATGACATGATTATGGAAATGGAATTAAGGATTGAAAAAATCACCAATCAAATCAAGATACTCCAATGCAACAAGCATAATAATGCCCTACTCCACCTAAAAATTCAAATCAAATAAAGGAATTCCTCACCTCCAATAGTAATCTATATATTTTCCTTGGTAATAGAAAGAAAATTTGTGCCCTCAAATTGCTCCATGTCAAGAGAAAGAGGTGTCTCAAAAAATTCCTTCTACATATACTTCTCCTCAAGCAACTCACCATTGAAACATTTTGTGCCATTAACAAAGACCGCTTTATCAAATTCATCCAAGGATGTAATCCACCAAATATTGGCATATCTACCAAATATTACTTAAAATCATTAGCTCATTAAGGTATGAGTTTATATTCTCACTAGGAACAAATCCCAACCTACCTAAGAACAAGAGGTGGAATATCAATTAAAACTACATCCCACCGATGTCTTCCATAAGATGTTTGCAAACATGTAGCCCCAAACTCATTTTTGTAAAATACAAGATTATAACCATGACACCTACATAAGTGTATACTCATCTACACACCTCCATTTCTACCTAGACCCCCTTTCAAGGCGTGACGGGTACCAAGGCCCAACGATTACACCCCAATGATAGAGCTAGATAAATAATGTAGATTTTTCAAGGGTGGAAAGACAATAAATGAGCATCATTGGAGATTGATCAATGTATTACAAGACTATGTTGTTAATAACTCACAAAAAATCGATCATGTACATAATCACTTCATTGGCACAAATACCACATGATCATCTAGAGTCTCACTAAGTAGAGAAATCCAGAAGGAAGAATAATTAAAATTAGAGGCAAATCACTCTCTATTGTGTTTTCATAAGCCTTTGCAAGTTAGATGATAGTAAAGAAAGCATGCCATGAAAATCGAGTGTTGAATCTCTCAACTACTACCACTGTAATGAAGTTTGCATCATGGAATGTTGTATGAAATCTATGTGGGAACTAAGACAAGGAACATATTGTGAAGGTTGAATGTGAAATTGGTTAGGGTGTGTGAACCATGGCTAGAGATGAAGAATAGTAGGAAACACATCACCCTAGTGAGATGAAGTAATGATGATATAGTCTATATTTTGAAGAAATTACATCAAAACATCATTTTTGAGTGTACAAGATCTTTCTTATGGCCACCAAATTTGAGGAATTTTAATTTCTGGAAAGGGAATTTGGAGCAGATAACTAAAATTAGGGCACATGGGTTTTGTGGAGGAAAACCCACAAATATAACTCCAGCATATTGTTTTGAGCTTCCATAACAAAAATTTTATCAACTTTTATTTTCATTTCAAAACTACTAGACAATGGCAATATTAAAATTACCACTTTATTGAAATCAATGATGATAAAATATTCTGGGAGAAAATTTGACGCATCGCTTTTGTGAGGATGTAAATATTTTTTAAACCTAGAATAGTTGGATTTATCTAGAAGAATTTTTTATGGGCATTAACTTCATTTTACAAATAGGCAGAAAGTTTTGAAGTGCTTAAAAAAAAAGCCCAGTGCCATTTTGTTTCCCTCATCTAAAGGTGATGTTGGAGCGCTAGATTTCAATATGACATTATTCATACGAAGGACTACAAGTTTCCACCTTTATTTATATATTTCAAATTAATATAAAACCATCTATGTGCATTTTAAAAGGATGACTTAGCTCATATGTGTGTGCTCTATTTTAGGGAAGATTTGAATTACATAGAAGATAGTGACAATTTTTTGGCACATGGTAAAAATGTTGAGTTTGGTAAGTGATATTTCATTACTGAATGCATGAACCCATTACATTTGGTATGAAATCAATGATATAATTAAAAATCCCTACAACCATTATATTCCATCAAACCATATTTTGTATCAAACATTTCATCAAACAATTAGCATGCACACTCAAGGATAATGAGAAAGAAGTCAAACCATATTTATCTTTTGTTTGTGCCCTCCTCCCATGCACTCTCCTCTCGATCTGCCCTCCTCCAAAAGGCCAAAATCAGGTGTGCTCCTCCTCTCTCGGGTCAGTGTCTTCCTCTGTATCGGCCAACCAGGTGCCTCCTTCTGCCCTCCTCCTGTTTGCCCTCCTTCTCCCATTCTCCTCTCTACCCTCCTTCTCCTCTCCCACTTCCTGCTAGTCTCCACTCAAGGCAACTAAGGAGGTGTGTATAGTGTTTGTGTTTGATTTTGTTTTGTGTGAGCATTGTTATGTTGTTGTTTTTTTAATTTATATTTATAATATTTATAATTTATAATTATATAATATAATTTATATAAATTATAAATTATAATATATAAATTATAAATTATATATATATATTATAATATATAATCCCTAAATCATAGCCCCCGAGAAATATTATATATTTCAGAGAATCCCCATTCTCATAGCCCCCGACACATTTAATCCTGTAATGCAGAGTGTGGAGGTTTTGAAGGGGTTAAGTGCCCCAACAAAAGTGAGAGTCCTAAAACCCATACATTTAGGGAGGGAGTGACTAGCAGAGGTGAGAAGACCATCGAGGAGGAGGAGAAGGGGTAGTGAAGGGAGGCCAAACTGAATCCGATAAAAGACTCCCCACCCATAGAAAAAGATGTAGAGTCATAAATAAAAGGTGGAGCGAGGGACACCAAAGTAGAAAGAGAAGTATCCAAGGAATACATACCCGATAAAGCATGTTCTCATAGGAGGAGATAGTCCAAGGAAGATGAGGAGAGAGGGTCACTCCTGGCTAAACTGAAGTCTTGTTCACCCCTAGCCCCTCGCAAGGATCCATTACTGACTGCCCTAATCCCAACAGAGCAGAATCTCCCATGTCTAATCAGCCCCACTCATTAAAGTTCCCATGCCCCAGTTGAGAACCCCATTTTGTGTGGGGAGAGGTGGAGGTGCAGTGCCTGCCCTCTCTCTCGCCTATTCTTTAATCCGAGAAACTAGGGAGCCCCTCTATAAGGGGGGGAAACCCATAAAATGTGTTAGTGTGTGAAGATGATGTAAATATCTAAACTTGGTCTGATAAATATGATGCTCCTTAGACTATCATAAATAAAAAGAGGAATCCATGTATTAAATATAAACCCTCTACAAATAGTGAAACCAACATTCAACAAAATGTCATATATTCCTATTGGTGTATTAACGCGATGGATGCATAATCCTAATGCCCAAGATACTTATAACTATAGAATAGTCGAATATCTGGCCCGATATTCTTAGGTTGTGTCTTCCTTCAAGTTCCTCTAAATATACCCCATGAATAAGAGGTCATTTATATCATAAACTTATGGTTTTGATTTTAATGATTCTTAATGAATAACATTTGAAGTTGGCAATGTGAAGCCATGTCTTCCTCATTACATCACTTTACATATATACATTTTTTCATGAAGAACAAACATATTTAGAACAATGGATGATGAGGGAGCTTCCACATTCATTATGCCTTTGTCATGTTGGTGTGCCCTAGGCTCCTCTAAGATAGTCCCATCACTAATGATGTTGAAATCCTTTGATGACATTCTTTCAAGACTCATGGAATTATTCCTTTATTCTACTTGAAATTGGGGTAAATATAGTGACTTGTATAGATAAAAGTTATTAGTAATCCTTTAGAATAAAATCTCCTCCTAGGTCATAATTGGACGTGTGAAATTATGGATGTGGTATCTATGTTTTTTGCATGATTTATTTCCATCACTAGGGAAAGATTGTTCCTACTAACTAGTTGTCTTATTTCTAAACTAGTCAAACTACTTCAACAAGATGAAATGTTCAATTGATCAAGAATTTCATGAGGACATGAGAAAATGTGGGTGTCGGGATGTACCCATCCTTGATGGGAAATTTTAATCTCTCCTCACCCATATCTTACATTAACTCTTTCCATGTATGTGTGATATTGCACATCTCTAGAAACTCCTACGACAATGGAATGTTTCTTCGTAACATTCTTACTTTGAAGATCTACGGGGTTTACCAAGTCCTTATATCTTGGCATAGGAAAAAATACATGAAATGATGTCTCTTACTTTTTATATGGATAAAATCACTTATTATACCATTCAAATGGCCTTACTAGACACTATTCATGATTCTTCTCCAATGGAGGAGTATGATCATTTTTCTTCACTTATGTTGGCCTTCGAATCTTATCCGGCTCTTAGATCTTCAATATTGTTTTTCTTAAGATAAAATAATATCATCAAAGCTATGGATGGAGCTAAGAAACCATGGGAAGACATGCACCATAGGTTATTTTTTCTTCTTGAGTTAAATCATATGGATGATGGAGATCTGAGTTCTATCCTCTCTCAAGATTTTATTGGTATGTGAGTCCCTTAGAAACACACTATGTGTATGAGAAAGAGAACATGAGGAAAATTTCTAAAACCATGCCAATCAATATTTCTAGGAATATTAACATCATTTAAAATGTTTTGATTGGGGTAGATTGTTCTCTTTCAAGAAAATATTCAAACTATTGAAGCTAAATCTTTCAAAGAATTCTCAACATGTTTTCTTTGAATGTGAATAAATGATAGGTATTGATAATAGAATTGTCGAACAAAAAAATAAAATGTATGAAAAATGAAAACCTATGCAAAAACATGTGGACCACTCAACCCTTGGAAGGTAGTTGACATCAAGTTAGAGGTCAAAAAGATACTCAAAGATAGCTTCATCTACTTGATTACCTTAACTAAGTCGGTTTCCAACCCAATAAATATTGATAAAAATCAAGGGACCATTCATGTATGCATTGACTATAGGGATATCAACAAATATTTTCCCAAGGATAAATACCCTACACCATCCAATGCCCACATGCCTCCAACCTTCAAGGATATAATGATCATTTCAGACAACTGCCAAGGAAGGGTGATGACTAAGACTAGGAAAATTTTCTCAATTCACACCGTGAATGAACAAAACAACATCAAGTGAAGGAAGAAAATTAATATGTTACATGTGTTGTCCCATTCCAAGTCAACAAATAAACACATCCATTCACCGGGAATCGATGACTCCACTAAATTAGGGTTTATGGCTTACATATGAAGAATTGATGATGGAACAAAGTGGGCGTGTGTCCATCCTTTGAGTCTAGAAACCCTCCCATATCATTGGTTGCATGTGAATAGTCTATCCATGTCAAATTTCAATGCATCTCGTGAACAACTTTGAAAAAATTCAACGTTAACCCCATTCACAGTCATTGTTGCTCGTGGTTCAGTCCTAAAATTTTGTTGTAAAATTTGTATAAGATATTTGGAGAATGATAATTTTGAAGGTGCTAGGCCCCTACACACTCATGGCAATCACTCATTGACAGTCTCTGTATTGATCCATTTTAGTTTTAGGTTGTTAGTATTTCAATTGCATGCACCTTTCAATCTAGTCAGTTCAATTAATGTCTCTTTTTATCAAGGTTATAAAGCCTCATGATCCCAATACCCATATTCCTCCAACCTTGTGATATACTGATCGCTAGTGACAACTGCCATGAAGGGTGATCACTAAGACTAGGGGCATCTTTCAATTCAAGACCAGAATGAATTGCATACATCAAGTGGATGAAGAAAATTAAGAAGGTACATGTTGTCCTATCTCATGTCAACAACAACGATCCATCTTCATCGAACAAATCGGGATGACCTTACCCAAATTAGGGTTTATGGTTTCATATGATGAATTGATGGTGGAAGAAAGTGGGTGTGTGAGTCAAATTCTAGTCCGTATCCTTATATTCATATAGCGCAGAATAGCTCCATATATCCATGTCAAATTTCAATGTATTCAGAAATAGTTTGTACAAATTTCAACGTTGGGTCTCATTCAATGTCACTTTTAGTCTTGTCTAGTCCTCTAGTACAATTTTGAAATTTGTATAAGATATTTGAGAATGATAATTTTGAAGGTGCTAGCCTATTCCTACACACCACCACGAGATAATTTCTCATTGACAACAATGTATTGATCCCTTTTAGTTTTGGGTTGTTAGTTTTTTTCAATTTCATGCACCTTTCACCATTCAAAGTTCAATTAATGTATCTTGTTATTTTAGGGTTATAAAGCCTCATGTTTCCAATGCCCATATGCCTCCAACCTTGTGATATAATGATCATGGGTGACAATCGTCATGAAGGGTGACGACTTCAAGACTAGGGGAAACTTTCAATTCGAGACCACTCAATGACTAGGCCCATCAAGGAAGGAAGTAATTAAGAAGGTACATGTGTTGTCCCATTCCATTTCAACAACAACACATCCATTTACTAGGAACAAATTGATGACTCCATTAAATTAGGGTTTTATAGTTTACATGATGAATTGATGATGGAAGAAAGTGGGTGTGTGAGCCAAATTTGAGTCTAGAAACCTCCTATCAAGTACATGAGAGAATGGGGCCTATCCATGTCACCCCCAATGCATTCAGAAATAGTTTTAACAGATTTCAACGTTGGTCTCTATCCATGTGTCATTATTATTGCCCATGCGTCTAGTCCTAGTACAATTTCCTTTGTAAAATTTGTATAAGATATTTGGAGAATGATAATTTGAAGGTGCTAGGCCTATTCCTACACAATACAAGTGGAAATCACCTCTCATTGATAATCATTGTATTGATCCCTTTAGTTTTGGGTTGTTATTTTTTTTCAATTGCACACACCTTTCAATCTAGTCAAATTTCTACCATCGTCCCTTGTTAATGAGGGTTATAAAGCCTCATGATCCCAATGCCCATATGCCTCCAACCTTATGATATAATGATCATTGTGTGACAACTATCATGAAGGGTGACTACTAAGACTAGGGACAACTTTCAACTACATCAGAATGACTGTGCCCACATCAAGGAAGGAAGAAAATTAAGAAGGTACATGTGTCGCCCCATTCCATGTCAAAACAACGTATCCATTCATTGGGAACAAATCAATGACTCCACTAAATTAGGGTTTATGGTTTACATGATGAATTAATGATGGTAGAAAGTACAAGTGTGGAGTCATGTTTGAGTCCAGAACCCTCCCATATCATTAAGGCATGCCAATAGTTCGATATCCATGTCAGTTTAATGCATTCAAAAATAGTTTCAACAAATTTCAATGTTGTTCCCATTCACGTCATTGTTGCCCATGTCTAGTCCTATAGTACAATTTCACACAAAATTTGTATAAGATATTTGAGAATGATAATTTTGAAGGTGCATTCCTCTTCCTACACACCACTAGAACACCTCTCAGTGACAGTCTGTGTATTGATCCCTTTAGTTTTGGGTTGTTAGTTTTTCAATTGCAATACACCTTCAATCTAGTCAAAGTTCAATTAATGTCTCTGTTACTATAGGGTTATAAAGCCTTATGATCCCAATTCCCATATGCCTCCCAAATCCTAGATATAATGATCTCGGGTGGCAACTCATGAATGGTGATTACTAAGACTAGGGGAAACTTTCAATTCAAGATCAGGAATGACTGTGCCCACATACCTACATCGTTGGTAAGATGATTAGGCACAAGGTAAAGTCTCTTTGTTTTGAGAATAGTTCATTCTACTAAACAAGGGTAACCACGTGAAGGTGGAAGCTCTAATTATCCACCCCCCCCTCACATCACTTTCAATTTTCCCATATTACCTAATTTGAAATTTAAAGAACATGTATCATATACTATATTATAAGCAAAATAAAAACATATAAAGATATAAACACATACCACTTATTTTCAACAATTAAATATCACACATATTCTTCTTCATCCAGCTCAACATCTCGTAGATCAGATTCGTTCGTAATCATCAGAAAGTCTCATTCTATCAACAATACTATCAACATCATTTTTGCTACTATAGTTATCGATATCAGCAATGAGATCGTCATCTCCTACATCAGATGATCAACTTATTCAAATTCTTCATATGACAGATAGAATACATGAGCCACCTACTCCTGACTGCATAATCATGATCTTCTTCTCAAGTATTATTCTCTTCATCCTCACTCTTACATATTATTATACTTTACCGGTCTTCCTCTTGATCATCATATTTTAACATACGATGACCAATCTCGCTTACTGTACTGAAAGTAAAATACTGTCTTCACATTGACTTAAGAACATAAGGCTCAGACTCGGTTCAAAATGCCCTTATATTAACTATATAGTAAATCCATTATCATGCTCACTAACAATTATTTCGGGATCACGTGGCTCATGAATTTGTAGCCTCTAATTATTTAACCTCAAACAAAATCATATTTTAAAGGAATTAAAATCACACCTGCTATATCCTCCAAATGGCCATAGTACATGTTCTCAGTTTCTTCCATATTATGTGACTTCTAGAGGAAATGTTGGTGACCTTAAACATTTCCTCTAGAAGTGGCATAAATCTGGAAGAAACTGAGGTTTTCATCTTATCATCCAACATTTTGATACAAAATTTACATCCATTATAATTCACATAGCCTTCCTAGAGGTTTCAACTTCAACATGGACAAGTAAAAAATACATTGCCAATTAATAATCCTCATATAGACTTACTAAATATATATTTCAAAATTAAAACAAACCAAATACAATGAAAATTTGGGAAAAAAACTACGAAAATGTGGGTAAAATTTGACTTTCTCCTCTTTATCTTTTAAACCAAAGGCTAAATAAAATTCCCTTGATGTAATATCAAGAAATTGATCTTGATGATCATGTGTTGTTTTAATCATCTTACTCACCCTTCCCAAGATATCCTACCAAAGTATTCTTCAATACATTCTATCCAATGCTCCATCCAATCATAGTTGTCTTAATGGCAACAAAGCATCACCATACAACTATATGATAGCATAACAATTTAATATCATTAATTAGCTATTGTTAATAAAGGAATAATTTAATAAATGTAATATATTAAATCTACGCCAACATCTAATAATTACCTTTCACAATCCTCATTTTACCTTCCCCAATAAGACCTCCCCTTAAAATTTGTTAATGGAGTCGAGATGCCAATTGTGAGGCACATTCATATTTTTGCTAATTTAGGTAGATATTAAATCAATATATACCATGCATTGATATAACATATAACCCTCAACCATAGAAACCTCTAACGTTTCCCTTGTCTGCTAACAAAAGCCTTCAAAGGATTCTTAACCCGCTTCCACTATCCACATCGACCTTTTGTGTATTTGTCCACATAATTCAATCTCAACTTGTATGAGGTAGTGTTCTTGTGCATCGAAAAATGCCGAGGTAGATATTGTTGCATTTGACACATTAGTCGAATCTCTTCCAATACCTTTGTTATATCTTCTTTATGGATTTTTCGATGATATTAGCTACAAATTTTGATGCACTAATAATATCAAGGCATACATAACTTGCGATAAAAAGATAATATGTCAATAAGTTCAAATAAAAATCACATAAGAAGTAAATTTTACTTATAAAACAATAATTACCTCATGCATTTTCCTGAAGTACAAACAATTTGTTTTATTTTGTTGTCAAAGTCGCCTATGAGAATAAAGGTAGAACATATCAACAAAAACAAATAATTATTATTTGTTTCAAAAATGCATACCAATAAGGAAATATATAACCTACTAATTAATCTTTTAATGAATGTATGCCTGCCATGTGTTCTTAACCCACCAAAATCACCATTTTAGTTAAGATATTTTTGTATGTTCGACGAAAACTCCATCGGAAATCTAATTTTTGAATGACCTCTTTTATAATATTTCCGCTTTGTTGTTCATCAATAAATCCAAGGAATACTAGGGTATTCCTATTCATGATCATCACCATTATAATTAATATTAACACTTTGCAAGGTGTGATTATATTCTTAGATGTCACAACAAATCTTTCCACCCTTCTTTGTCAAATTCTTCCATCTAATATTTGCTATAATTATGTTATGTTCTTCCCAATATGCATTGTATCAACAAATGAACTATTTGTAGTGCTCGTAGTATGGAAATCTACTATTTTCTATCTCTAAATTTTGCATTCGAAGCCCATTCGCAGCTCTTTAAATTTATTATTCACAAAAACATCAACAAATTGAATTAACACTAATTAATGGGACAAAAATGAAATTAATACTTTCAATGAAATTAACCAAAGATTTATATAATATGTCATACATAAATAATTTGTGTACCTTGACGATTTCTAATATATTCCAACTTCCATAGGCAAGGTGTCATTTTCGTGGTTTTTTTTCCGCTTTCTTTTACCATTGAAATTTTCTTTATCCTCAGAGGTTGGATAACTATGGTTCTTAGGTAGAAAGCAATTCTAAGTACTAATCAAACACTTCCTTTCCTAAACTCCTTTGAACATCTAGATTTTATCCTCGCACTACAAGTTGGACATGAAAATTTACCCTTGTTTGAAGACCTGCAAGATGTATGAATAAATGTAGTGTCAAATCAGAGTTACAATTTAAAATAATGCATAATTTTTCAACTTCAAATATATAATATTAAATCACAACAAAGTAATAATATACCACAAAAAGGTGTTAACTCAAGCATCATGAATTGTCTATGATAGTATTTCATGGAATTGAAATCGCTTTTGCCTTATTTGTCTAGAGATGTCATACATAGTGATTAATTCAAATTTCATAACTTCAAATAACTCATCGATAAGAGAGGCTCCAATATATAATGCCTTTGATATCTTTAACCCGGTACCTACTCAATTGTTTCAACATATTTCATGATTAATTATACTTATCTAGATGTCGCTATATATAAAAGAAAAATTACCATGCACAAACAAAAGAAATGAACATTTTGTCATCCTTATTTAAAGAAAATAAAAGATAAGTAAATACCTCGGAACAATCATTGCCAACATTCTTTTGTGCTCTTTCTCTCTCTGATCGACATCCAAGGAGGAAGGTTATTGTTTCATAACAAAACAAGCCACACTTAAGCACGTGAGAACGTAATCTCTCCAAACGGATTGACAATTCCATCAACTCCACAACGAAAAGTCTAATATCATTATGAGTTTCTTATTTAAAAATTGGCCATTTTTTCTTTGATGTTCTTCAATGTAGAACCATCTACATGCATTCTAAGAACATCGCCTTGACTTCGACTTCTTTTCCTTGCATGGAAATCCATAAACTGCGCTATACTTTGGCACCTCGATAACCACTACTGAAACATGGAATTATTGGAATATAAAAAATAACTCATGTAGGTGCTTTCTTTGACACTTTTATCGGGTTCTGATGTCTACTTATTTGAAATTTGAATTCTATTTTCAATGTATATTGTCCATAATATATGAAATGATCATTAGATATGCATTAATATCCTAATAGTCCATTCCAATTCTTTCATAATCAATGATATTTCTTGGATATGTATGGAAAATATTTTGATGCTCAGAATAGAACTCTTCACCCTAAAAATCTACGTAAAAATTCAAACAATAAGCTCACTTAGTCAATGTAAACTAATAATATCTCATCCAATATACTAATTTACAAATTAGAAAAAATAATAGCAATATAGGAAAATTTTGAAACTTTTAAGTATTTTATAGAACATGCAAGCATAAATAATACAAATTAAATACCTTAGTATCTCAGGTGAGACATGTTCTTGATAAACCATTCAAAACCTTTCAGTTCACCAACAAATAATATAGCAAATAAAAGATTTGTTGTTGAGCCTTCATAAACAAGTTGACATGACTTCTCGAGTAGAAGATCAACATCTCATGACTATCATCCTGGTTGTCCTAATCCATTTGAGAAAATGTGTCTTGGATCAATCTATGTATAATAATTCTTAATTTGAATCACTAACGCTATCTCCATCCATATCATCATATTAACTTGATCAACAACTTCAATATTATTATCTCGAAGTTCATCACCCTCAGAAGGAGTATTTTAGTAATTACAAATAACTTCCTCTCAGGAGGTCGTATTATTCTTTTGGGGCATCATTATATATTTAAAAACAACGATAAAAGTTAGTGTGTATAGAAAATATAAAACTCACGATAAGAAATATTACTTTCAGGAATTCATGATATACTGACATTACAGAGAATACATTAAATATTAAATCCTCTACCAAGGATGATATTCATAACCTCTTCTCGTGTGCCTCCCTTCTCCCTACAATGTCTTTGAGATGTTTTATTAAAAGTCTTTTTTTCAAGCCTCTGCATTCATAGCAAAGGAGATAACATTTTCCATCACCCCTCAATTCTAATGCCACTCTTAACCCAGCAAGCTTCCTATCATTTTCGTCTAGCATTGGGAATCCTTGCCCCGACAAGTAATTGTCTTACCAACACCATACCAAATGCTAGTTGTCAATTTTTTTATATTTTAGCTACTCCTTTCTGACATGATATTTTTATTTACAGTGACATACAATCTCACAATTATTTCCTTCTAAGACATTTTGACATGCTCTTTTATTATCAATTAACTATTAAGGTAGATATGCTTCATTTTGTACTATAGAGTAGTGTGTACTCCTGAATATCCATGGAAA
>SNQJ01S0234393.1:0-13970 GCA_010110895.2 Picea sitchensis
TTAGTTACGTGAGATTTTGGGGGAAGGCCAATAGGTTCATGATCCTTACGAATTACAAAAAATCATCCCTGGTTTTTGGAAGGGGTTCTCCGGTTAACTGATTCTCTCATTCATTTTGGTCATTCAGTCACTCATTCATTCATTCATGAATGCACTCCATTCATTCCTTAAGTCACTCATCCCTCCTCATTTTCATGTATTGGCTTGGGAAAGGAAGATGAAATGTTGAAGAATAGCCACGATTTTGTTGGATGTAGAGGTTGATGGTGTAATCCATACATGATTTGAGGCCTGCATGTCTGAGATGCTTAGCCTGTGTTCATATTTGATCACAACTATGAGTCATGAGAGTCCCAACATGGAGATTCTGGACCAATTGCACTAGAGCCCTAGAAGGAGAAGGACTGCCTGAGGGACTGCATGGAAGAGAAGGGTGGAGGTCCATCCTCTTGGGTGGTGCAGGCTGGGTACAAGAGAACTGGGTACTTGGATTGTTGTGAGTGCTGGAGAAGCCTGTGATAGCTTGATTGGTGACTGGATTGGGAATACAAGTAACACTCTGGAACCATCCTTGTGGATTCATAGCCCTAGCTCAGGGGTGACATTGTTGTTGAGACTTGGAACAACAATATATATGGTTGGGTGGAACATCCTTTGTCTACAACCAGTTGGTGTCTTCTTTTATAAAAGATAAGTGCTCTCTGCTATGGTTTCCTTTTCTTGTGTATTTATTTCCATTGTAGATTAAATTATTCTATCTGAGATTTGTACTTATAATATGCATGCTTGTTGGTTATTTCCATGCATAATATATTGTGCACGTATTTTATGTTGTAGTATTAATCTTGATTGTTTCATGTAAGTATTTCATGATTCTTTATTAATTAATTGCTATCGTATATTCAAAATCATCCAAGAGGTGCATTATTGGTGTGGCATGCCCATCTTGTGGGAGGAGGGGTATGTTACAGATTGGTAACATAGAAAAATGGTAGTGGTGTTTCTAAGATTGGTTTGTTGGGGACATTACAAATTGGTATTAGATCTTCTGGTTCAAACACCAGACTGTTACAGGCCAGAACAAGTGCAAAATAGGAATATTCACTCTCACATATTTTATATATCTATGCGAATTTGGGGAAAAATGGTGGAAACATTTGAGTAAAATCACCCAAATTTGTGAACAGATCTGAGTTTGAATGATTCCAGGATTGTCTAAGAAGTTAATGGATTCGATCTATGGATTTGCGGAGCCGAATTCAACTTAGAAGGTCGAAAAATTTCAGTTTTAATGGCCACTTTAATGCTGGACAGAGTTTGGAGAATCAACGGTTCAGATCATGTTCGATCTTGGATCAACGGTCCCAATTTATCCTTGATTTTTTTTTAAAATTCGAACGCTTACAAAGTTTCGCAGAATTACCAAATCAACGGTTGGGATTGATTCAATGATTTGAAAAATGAGGAACATCGATGGTTCACATTCATTTCGGCTATTTGGGGAGTTGGATAAAATCAATGGTAAAGATCATCTTAGCTGGGAGATCAATGACCCAGATTCACCTAGGATTTTGTCAAAAAATCTAAGTGTGGAAGTTTTCCACCAAAACAAAATCATCGACGGCTGATGGTCAAAGATCGACGAGTTGGGTGAAGGATTGAATATCGACCAAGGAAAATCTTTGATCGTTGATGATCGATGGTCGGGGATCGATAAATTTGGGTGAAGTTTTCTTTCTAGATAAAGAAAACCTTTGAAGTCCCGAACTCTAGAGTAAATATGGATCGTTTGTGTTTGAGGACACATGTTTGCAGATAAGCCAATTTGGGAGTTTGACGTTCGGAGGATTTGTGGTGTAGTAGGGAGAAGTATCCCGAAGTTCCGAATTTCCAAAGTCGTGAGGCATTAGAGTGATGTGGCTTGCTGATGTCACCTAGGGTGATGTGGACACACTTGAAGCTTTCCACGTGTCATTGTGTCTCATGTTTTTCAAATACTGTTCGTGCCAGTTAGTATATGATAATTGTCACCCGTTAGATAGGGCCACATGTTCGTGCCTTGTTTTCTACCATGCAACACCCCTTGGTGCTTAGTTACCAATGAAGTCTCTGGGATTTCACCATTTCAGTGTTCTGAAGGATGAAGTGTGATGGAGAAACCCTTACCGTTGATCGGGAGAGGGCACGTGGCAGTAGATCCCCTAGTTTATAGACTTGGAACTCCAAAGGATTTAAGGCATAATAATTTGGTGTCAAGGACTCCTGAAGGCCATAGTGCATCTTAGCCATTAATTACAGTAGACACGTGGCACAAGCTCCTAAGGTCCAAAGAATTGGTACTCCAGATAATTTGAGTTGTAGGTTTCTTGAGTCGAGAACTCTTGAAGGTTGGCATTAATCACAATGATTGATTAAAAGGTGATATGTGGAGGAAGGAGAGGGCCTTTGGTATTTTAGCACTCTAGGAGATATGTGGAGAGGTGCTTAGAAAAGCCCCAAATCTCGGAGTTGCGAAGAAAATACTAGTCGTCGATTGAGACATGATACGTGGCAACGGATCCTGCAATTAGGAGACTTCGCACTTCGAACTCCTAAAGCCCAGATTCTAGGAGCTCCTGTTGACCGTTTATCTCAGCCCTCAATCGATTTTAAACCACACGATATCAGATATAGTAATTATAACACATAAAAGCGCAAGGAAGGATTTGGTCTGTGATGCGAGCCGTGGTCACTTGGAAAAGTGGTTTGAAGGAAGATCCTATGAAAAAGTGATTTTTTTATTGGCCCAAGCATAACATGGAAGTGTTATTTATATAAATGCTTCATGAGTTGAAAGGATCTGTAGCATTGTTGACAAATTTTGTTTATCATATGCTTAATTCTGACAAAATGGTCACTTGCACATTTTGCAAAATTAAGAGATTGAAACATCTCAACTCAGAATGCGTATTGAAGAAATGGAAGAAGGAGAGGGAGGATCTAGCCATGATAAATAGGTTGAAGGCCAAAATACCAAAATTGCAAATACAGAGACATAATTCAACATACTCAAGGGCCGAGGGTAGCAAGAAACATTGCTAGAAACTATGAAGATTTTGAAAATAGAAGTGCAGAGCTACAAGGACTACAATGGGAGGGTTATGAGAGAGAAAAGTCAGATAAATGCTTGAGTGCTATAGAGATTAAATCATTTTCAAGGTCAAGCCAACAATGGCTCAAAGAAATAGGAATAAGGTAGGTGTCATGAAAGAAGAGATAATTGTGGAAGAGCAGGTTATTCCAAAAGTGCTAGCATAGCTCATAGCCACCACTCACATCCTTACTCAACAAGAAAGTTTTATGCATCTGAATATTCCTTAAGTAGTCCAGAGGTGTCTCCTATTAGGCACCAACTAAGGAGACATGAGGTAGAAAATTTGCAAGGAGACTTGAGGAAGATCAAGCCACCATGATTTGATGGTGAAAGAGAAAGGGAAGATGATGCTAAAGCATGGTTGCTTGAACTCAGGATATATTTCAAATTGCATAACTATTCAACAAATCTAGAAGCTAGAATTGTCACCTACCACTTACATGGGAAAGATGATATGTGGTGGGATAAAATGAAGCAATTTGAACATATTAATGAGAATAGGATCACTTGGAAGCAATTGAAGAAGTATTTCTATAAGGAGTTCCTCTCATAACATTTCTATGAGAAGAAAATGCAGGAGTTCTTTGAACTCCGGTTGGGAAGCATGTCCATGGAAGAGTATGAGAAGAATTTCTTGGGGTTGTTAAAGTATGTTGGGTTTATAAACAATGAAAAGGTGAAAATACAAAGGTTTTTGAGTGGAATTCCAACCTTTTATAAAGAAAATATTTGGCATGATGATCCCAAGACCCTGACTGAGGCCATCAACAAGGATAAATACTTGTATGAATAAGGCCAGGGAAGAGAGTCCATGCATAAATATTGGAAGAATAAGAATAAGGAGAATTATGATCAAAGGAGGAAGGGATTCAAACCTTATTTCAATAGAAATAAGCCTAATAAAAATAAGCAAGACCGGTATGTTAAGGATGACTCCAAGAAAGAAGACTCCTTGGGAAAAAGGGGAACATTACCAATCCAATGTTGGGGATGCATGGAATATTACATGTACAAGGATTTTCCACACAGAAAGGATAGACTGAAGACTGTGCACAACATCCAAGAGGCTACAACAATCAAAGATATGGGAAGGATTTATGCATCCTTGGATGATCGCCAAGCAGAACACCAATCCAACATGATCGAGGTGGAAGGTAAGATCATAAATCATCCTATTGCTATTTTAATTGATTCAGGAGAAAGTAATTTTTACATTGATCCTAAAATAGTGGATAGTTTACATTTGAAGAAAAGTAAGCTTGGAAAATCAAGTTTGGTTCAACTAGCCACTGGAACCAAAAGGAGAATCCATGAGGTGGCCAGAAGTTGTTCCATAAGTCTTAATGGTGTTTATACTAGTGTTGATCTAAATATCATACCATTGGGGTCTCATGATATTCTATTTGGAATGGATTGGTTGGAAAAGCATAATTCTGTCCTAGACTGTCATAGCAAGACATTTACATGTCTTTATGGAGATGGAAAACAGAGCACTATGAAAGGAGTTCCAAGACCCATATCTATAAGGGATATTTCAACCTTACAGCTAAAGAGATGTTTTATAAAAGGATGTCAACTGTATGCAACCCATGTGGAAGAGACAAAAGATACAAAGGGGTCAATCCTTGAATATTTCTCGATACTACAAGAATTCGAGGATGTATTCCAAAAAATACCAGGGATGCCACCAAAAAGGGAGATAGATTTCTCTATTTATCTAGTGCCAGGAGCTGCCCAGGTGTTGAAAACACCATACAGAATGAGCACACCAGAGTTAAAAGAATTACAAATGTATTTGGAGGAATTGTTGAAGAAAGGGTACATACGCCCAAGTGTTTCACCTTGGGGAGCGCCAATACTCTTTGTCAAAAAGAAAGATGGAACCTTGAGGCTGTCCATTGACTTTTGATAGCTAAATAATTATACTATAAAGAACATGTACCCTCTACCCATAATTGATGACCTCTTTGATCAAATAAGAGGATCAAAGATATATTCAAAGATAGACTTGAGATCAGGATACCATCAGGTAAGAATCAAGGAGGAAGACATCCATACGACAACCTTTATAACGAGGTATGGGAATTATGAATTTGTAGTCGTGCCATTTGGATTGTCCAATGCACCAACTGTCTTTGTGTGCTTAATGAAAGGCATATTAAAAAAATACTTGGATAAGTTTGTCATAGTATTCCTGGATGACATATTTGTCTATTCTAAGTTTGAGGAGCATGAACATCACATAAGACTGGTATTACAAGTGTTGAGGGAACATCAGTTGTATGCCAAGATGAGTAAGTGTTCTTTTTATCAATAAAAGATCCATTACTTGGGGCACATTATTTCATAATAGGGTATAGTAGTAGATCCTGAGAACATTCAAGCCATTAGAGGATGTCCAACACCCATGAATGTTTCAGAAGTCTTGTATTTTATGGGGTTAGTTGGTTACGAAAAAATATTTAAAGCAAGGTTCTATAAGATTGTTCATCCCATCATTTCTTTGCAAAAGAATGGAATTACATTTGAATGGATAGAAAAATGTGAAGAAAATTTTAATTCGCTAAAGGAATTACTTACTAGTGCACCTACTTTGAAGATTGTTGACCGGCCAAATGAGAATTTTTTGGTATGTACAGATGCATGAAAGGAAGGACTTGGTGGATTTCTCACTCAAAATGGACATATAATTTGTTACGAGTCCAGAAAGCTTAAGGAACATGAGAGGAATTATTCCACACATTATTTGGAGATTGCTACCATTGTTCACACATTGAATATGTGGAGGTATTATCTCATGGGAAAGAGATTTGAATTAAGAACAGACCATAGTGGTCTGAAGTATCTTTTTGAACAACCAACTTTGAATGCCAGGCATTGGCAAACAATATGGCTATAATTTTTAAGTGAATACGACTTTGATATCAAGCATATCAAAAGAAAATAAAAAAAAAGTGTCGATGCACTTAGTAGAAGAGTTTATCTCATCCATTCTACAACTGTCAGTATGCATCAGTCGGACTTGAAGAGAAGAATTTTAGATGATTTTTTTATAGATCAACATTACCTATAGATATAGTAAATCTTACAACAAGGGGATGTACAATAGAAAATGAAAGATTATGAGATAAAGGATCATGTAATACTTATGCATAAAAATATAATTTATGTTCCTAGTTTCGAAGAACATAGGAATCTAGTATTAAAGGAAATGCATAATGTTCCATATGTTGGACATCTCGGTTACCAGACAAAAATTATAGCAATAAGAAGCCAGTTATTTTGGCTGGGGATGAAAAAGGATGTTGTTGATTACATTGGAAGATGTATTGAATTTCAGAGAGTGAAGGTTGAGCATAGACACCCGACATGTTTGCTACATGCATTGCCAATTGCAAAGAAGAAATGGGAAGTGATAACCATTGACTTTATAACTAAATTTCCCAAGACAACAAGGAAACACGATTCAATCATGGTAGTGGTTGATAGATTGACAAAGGTTTCTCATTTTTTTCCTGTAAAAACAAATCATACAACAAATAATATTGCAGGAATTTACACGAGGGATATTTCTAGGTTTCATGGGATACCTAGGACAATTTTCTCAGACAGAAACACAATGTTTACTTCAAATTTATGGAAAGGATTATTCAAAGGATTTGGTACAAATATGAACTTTAGCACAACATACCATCCACAGTCAGATGGAAAGACAGAGAGGGTCAACTGAGTAATTGAAGACATGTTAAGAATGTATGTGATGGATAAGCGATCTATGTGGGAACATTACTTGCACTTGGTTGATTTTGCCTATAATAATGGGTATCAAGCTTCATTGAATATGATCCCATTTGAAGCCTGGTATGGTAGAAAATGCAGTACACTAGTAAGATGGGATAACCTAGCATATGGAGTGGTACTTGGGCCAGAGTTGCTCAAGGATATGGAAGATCATATGGTTACTATTAAGCAAAATTTAAAGGCAACTCAAGATAGAGAAAAGGTTTATGCCGACAAGAATAGGAAAGCAAGAGAATTTAAAGTAGGAGAGCATGTGCTTTTGAAAGTAAATCCCAAGAAGAGCTCTTTGAATTTGGGTAGTTGTACAAAGCTAGCAACCATATTCTATGGTCCATTTGAGATATTGGACAAAATAGGGTCAGTTGCATAGATTCTTTCTTTTCATGTTTCCATGAATGTGCATAATGTATTTCAGGTCTCTTTTCTAAAGAAATATGTACATGATCCTAAACATGTTATTGTTTGGCATCTGATTCAAGTGGAGATAGAGGGAGACTTTCAGGTCCAACCAGTGCAAATACTGGACAGAAAAATCAAAATTCTCCAGAATCGAGTTATAGAGATGGTAAAAGTTTAGTGGACCTGCTACAGTCCTGAAGATGCTACCTGGGAGCATGAAGATTCCATGCAGGCAGAGTACCCATAGCTTTTTGAATTTTTTTTGGAGTTTTGATTCCTTTTTTGTATATGCACTAAGGATGGTGCCAAAATAAGGGGGAGGGAATGTAACACCCTAGGTTTTGAGCCCCCATATTAAATAATGTATGGTTACATTGATGAGAGGCCAGAGTGCCCAAACAATTATGAAAAGGCCAGTGTGCCTAAGAAATGTAATGTTTTGACCATTATTAATAATAAATACATCGTTGGTTTCTAAATGGACAAGGACTACAATTATAGGGGGCTATGATTCCACAAGAGATGGGGCTTGAGGGGATAAATGATTATTTATTTTATATTACCCATTTTATGTAATAGGGGGGGGGAATCAGTTACGTGAGATCTTGGGGGAAGGCCAAGATGTTATTGATCCCCATGAATTACAAAAACTCGTCCCTGGTCTATGGAAGGGGTTCTCTAGTTGGCTAATTCTCTCATTCGTTTTGGTCATTCACTCACTCATTTATTCATTCATGCACTCCATTCATTCCTTCACTTACTTGTCTTTCCTTATTTTTCATGTCTTGGCTTGGGAAAGGAAGACAAACTGTTGAAGAACAATCACATTTTTGTTAGTTGTAGAGGTTGCTGGTGTAATCTAGCCATGATTTGATGACTGCATCTCAGATATGCTTGGCCTGTTTTCATCTTTGATCACAACTGTGAGTCTTAAGAGTCCCAAAATGGAGATTCTAGACCAGCTGCATTAGATCCCTGGAAGGAGAAGGGCTGCCTGAGGGACTGTGTGGCAGAGAAGGGTGAAGGTCCATTCTCTTGGGTGGTGCACGCTGGGTATAAGAGAACTGGGTACTTGGATTGATGTGAGTGATGGAGAAGCCTGTCAGAGCTTGTGTGCTGAATGGTTTGGGAAGCCATGTAAAACTCTGGAACTGTCCTTGTGGATTCATAACCCTGGCTCGGGGGTGACATTGTTGTTGATACTTGGAACAACAATGTCTACGGTTGGGTAGAACATCCTTGGTATGCATCTAGTTGGTGTCTTCTTTTATAAAAGATAAGTGCTCTCTATTATGGTTTCCTTTTCTTGTGTATCTATTTCCACTCTGTATTAAATTATTCTATCTGAGATTTGTACTTATAATATGCATGTTTGTTGGTTATTGTTGTGCATAGTATATTGTGCACGTCTTTTATGTTGTAGTATGAATATTTATTGTTGCATGTAAGTATTTCATGCTTCTTTATTAATTAACTGTTTTCCGAGATTCGAAATCAGCCAAGAGGTGCATTCTTGGTGTGGCATGCCCATCCTATGGGAGGCTGGGTATGTTACAAATTGGTAATAGAGAAGAATGGGAGTGGCATTTCCCGACTTGGGTGGCTCGGGAAGAGACTAGTTTGGTCCTCTTAACACAGGGGCACATGAAAGATTTTTCCTTAAAATTTCAAAAGAAATATGAAATTGTTCATCCCAATGGAATTCAACCTATTTTGATAACAATTTAAATAGTGGGGAAGAAAAGTTTGTGAAATTTTTAATGAATCTCCTATAATATCTAGCATGCTCTAAGAAGATTCTAAATTCTTTCTGTAGCTAGGGATTCAGATTTGAGAAATAATGTCAATTTTGGCAGGATCTACCCTTATTCTGGTACTGGAAATATGATGGCCTAAGACAATCCGTTCAGTGAGGATCATTATAGATTTTTCATGGCTGAGGGAAATATTAGTCTCTCTACACCTGATCAATACTTTCTCCAAATTATCCAATGATTTTTGGAAATCATCCCCATATACTGTGTAGTCGTCCATATAGACTTCTACATAGTCATGGGTTAAATAAAAAAAAATAGCTAAGACAACCCTCTGAAAGGTGGCAGAGGCATTGCACAAACCAAAGGGAAGAACCCTATAAGAATAAGTACCCCATGGGAAAGTAAATGTGGTTTTCTCCTGATCTTCAGGGGCAATTTGGATCTAGTTATACCCACTAAACCCATCTAAGAAAGAAAAGTACCTCTTCCTAGACAAGGTGTCCAAGACCTGGTCTATGAAAGGTAAAGGAAAATAATCTCTATAGGAAGCCTTGTTAAACTCTCTAAATTCCACACAAATCCTCCATTTTCCATTCTTCTTAGGGATAATAACTAATGGGGATACAAACTTTCTATCTGAAATAGGGTAAATAAAATTGACATGTAAGAGTTTTTGGAGCTCTTCTTTCACTATATCTTTTAAGGATGGATTCATTCTTCTTTGGGGATACCTAACATATATGATTTGATTATTGGTGTAAATATGGTGTAGATAGGTATTAGGGTGAATTTATTTCATGTCAGAGTAATCCCATGCAAAATCACCAGACTGACCTTGAATCATTTGGATCAATTTTTGTTGCTGATATGATCTCAGGATAGAATTGATATATAGATATTTTCCAGGACTGATTTCAACAATCCAAACAACTTACTCTTCTTCTTCATTTATTGCTGATATAGTAAACAATGTAGAAGTGGAGGGATGTCAAACCTCCTCAAATTCAAGGCTGAAAATATGTGTAAATTATGGAAAAGATTGAGGATACTCAATAAATTCTGCATTGGCTAAAAATAGGCTTAGAACATGTTCTTGAATTTGTTTTCGAACTCCTTTTGCTTGCTCAAGTGTTAACAAGAGTTGAGCATAGTTCTCCTTTCCATAGGGATTATCCAACCATAAAGTAACTTCAGTGGCTGTTTTGGAAGGAGGAAAGAGAATAAGTTTTTGACTATGGATCCCATTAGAAATTGTCATCTTTCCAGACCAAAAACTAATAAATGCATCAGCAGTGGCCAAACAAGTTCGACCAAGCACAACTAGATGTATAGGTTTGGAGGATTTTGAATGAATTACCAAGAAGTCCACATGATACTCCTAGGAGGCTAAGGTGACTGTTACATCATCTAGACTTCTTATAGGGCTAATGACTGATTTGTCTGCCAATTCCAGCAAGGTTGGTGTTGGCCTTAAATGATTTAGTTGCATCGTTCGCATGGTGTCAACAGTCATAACATTTATTGTTACTCCTATATCAATAAGTGTATTTGACAAAGAAATACCATTGATTTGTATAGTCACCACTAGATGTCCTGGATTATTATATTTAGATGGAATTTTTGATTTAAATTCTAACAATTGTCCAACCACCTGTATAATAGGAGGTTCCTTCCTCTTCCTTCCATGATTTTTAATGAAAATATCCATTATAATTTTTGGCATAGATAGGAATATCTTTGATGGCTTGAAGTAGGACAATCTTTACACATATATTCCTTAGTTCAACTTCTAAATCATGTCCTAGAGGTACCTTGGGTTCCTTCACAAGTAACCTTTCTCGATAAGGTGGAGGATTAGTTTCCTAAGGTATTTCTGATGGTTGAGGAGTGTGAAGAAGAATTTCTTCTTCTACATGGATTTCTTCTTCTTCATTTGGTTGGTTATCTATTTGTTATTCTTCTTGAATAACCATTGTATAATTTGGTTTATTCAAGACCTTCCCAGATCTTAATTGAATTTCATTTAGTGAAGTAGGATTTATCACATAAGTTGGGAAAGTCTGTACTTCAAGATTCTGTACAAGTTGTGTAGGTATATTGTTCGAATTAGGGATGGGTTGTGAAGGAATAGTTATAGGCTAAGGGGGGTTTGGATTAGGTGCATATTGCATTTGTTGCTGCTGATTTGGGTTCAAAGGAAATGTGATTTGTTGTTGCAGCTGGGAAGGTGGAGGTAGAGCAGGTGGATTAAACTCAAGTAACAATTGAGAGATATTGGAAGGATATTGTGGGTAAGTAGGAAAAGTTGGTGGCTGAAAAGGAACATTCCCATATGAAATCTCCCTCCATTATTGTTTCCAAGGTTGGACATGTGGTTGTTGATATGTCCATTGAGAATAAGGCATTGGAGGAATCCATTGTTGTTGTGAGTATTATGTGGTAGGATCAAAAAACATATTAGGATTTTGTTGTCTCCATGATCTAGTAGGGGGATATGATGTTTCTTGAGGTTATCGTCCTCACTTAAAAATGGATTATAGTCCAGGTAAGGAAGGACACTCGTTGGTAGGGTGATATTCTATACAGAGCCCACAAATTTCAATGACATTAAGAGGACATTCTTTTTCAGGATGCCTCTTCCTACATCAAGGACATAAAATTTCTAAAGTAGAATTTTCTTCTTCTTGTTTCTTTTTTAACTTCATGGTGTATAACTAGGTGTTGATTGTGTTTATGATGTTTGTTTTGAATTTTTCTATAATATTCCCTAATTATATCCTTGTAACACTTCCTGGAGTAGGTTTGGTAGTTTTTCTTATAGGACCTCTTACAGTTTTCCCTGTTTTGTCTTGGCTGTGAGAGTACCTTTTACAATACTTTGCAATGTTTGCAAATGGATTTTGATATACATACCCAGAACTCATGAGGTTTAGTACCTCAATACAATCATCCCTTATACCCTTTAGAAAGATGGTCCTAATTGTGGCTGTCTATAAGGAGAATTGTTTTGTATTTTGATAATTATATAGGAACCTTTCTAGGTAATATTCTAAACTCTCCTCCTCAGTCTGCTGCATTTTAAATACATCATTCCTAGCATATCTAGGTCTACAATAATCCTGATATTTCTAGAGGAAAGTTTCTTTCATACCATCCCAAGATATGATAGTATGCTCTCCTAGACTCATAAACCACCTTAATGCTGAGTCTTTAAGTGTGGTTGGAAAGAGTTTTAATTTTTGTGCACTATTAGTATAATTATATCTCCTACATAGTATATCAATTAAAAAAAAAATGAATCAAGATCTTCTCTTGACATACCATGGAAGTGAGGTAGTAATGAAAATGGGATATTCTTCATAGCAACATGTCTGGTAATGTCTAATATTGGGAATCCAAATGTCTTTGTTTCATTATTTGCATTCCCCTCCTCATCTTCCATATCTCCAAATAGCACGTTATGGGATACATGTGATGTTTCCCCACTAAGTGATGGTTCAACCACTAGGCTGGTTGGGATATCCAACTGTTCCAATACTTTGTGTGTTTCTCCAATGGAAGATTCAAACTCTTCTACCACTTCCTTTGTCACTTTTCCAGCTCTTCCTTCTGGTTGGGTTGTCAATTCTTCCCTCACTTCTTGTTGTGATATGTTCTCAATCTGTACAATAGCTTCATATTTAGGACCTTTGGTTGTAGTTTCAATTACTTCCTTTGAAATATCCCCTTTGAGAATTTATCCTACACAAAAATTAGTTGAATTAGTATGGGGGGAGTTTTATTGTTTTTTTCTATAAATTTGGGGGGTTTTCTTCAATTTTTTGCAATTTTGAATGCAATAAATCTACCTTTGTTATCTCTATGTCTACGCATAAAAATAATATCTAAATACTAACTCAACGCAAAATTTAACTACTGAACGTAAGAGGACAACCCGACTTTGGAGAAACCCCACTAAAGTGGATGTGTGGGCTCTTCCCTCACGTATTACCATCTTCTCTCCACCCTTAGGTCGTCCTTAAAACCACTCCAAAACCATAAAATAAATATAATGAAAAACACTAGCTATTACCATTTACAACTCCCCGACAATGACGCCAAAATGTTGGTGCAATTATATGTTCAATATATTGCAATCATTTAATATGTCAATCCAGTTTCATAATCAATAGAGTTGATGCACTATATGTGCCGATAACAGAGAAGCTCCTATTTATGATGAGCATAGCCTATATAAGAAACCACTCTAAAACCAGATACTTTGTTTTCACACTTTTCAAATAATACTCTCCACACAGTTCAAGAATTAGAAAGAAAAACTCATAAACAAGCATATGATCTAAAGTTCTTGCTTAGGTGATGAATTTGTTCATTGCTAGATCATGAAAGGGAAACATGAACTTTGACTCCATCTCTTGGAGCAACTAAACTAATAGCAATTAACACTATCCATATTTAAAAGAAAGCTCAACCAATCCTAGAAGAAATACCAGGTAAAGTAAGACACTCCATTATAGGTGCATGTAGGGTGAGACATGGAGGTCTTGATTGTGCCCATGTTTGCAAGATGTAGCCTAATCAATTATAGAAGAAAATATATGTTAAGCCCTAATATTGGCTCATTAACTCTTAATTGGGGCATATTAGATTAGTAATGTTATTTTATTTATGTCGGCTTGCTCATTAACCCTTAATTAGGGCATATTAGATTAGTAATGTTATTTTATTTATGTCGGATTTAGGACATTAGTTGTAATTATACCTCCTAGTCTCCTATATATACCAAGGAGACATTTTCATTTTGAATCATCTTGGAATTGAACATTTAAGTGGGGTAAAAGGAGGTTGCCCCCTCGAAGAGGCTTATTATCTGAAATTAT